>CM049819.1:48001381-48043881 GCA_027422435.1 Schizopygopsis pylzovi | reverse complement strand
ATGCTTTTCTGATGCGAGACTTTTATTTTAAAAGACGTGCCGGAAAGCTGTTGTCACTTCGGTAAGATCATCTGACTCGGATGCAGGAAAGAGTGCCTGAGAAAAAGGCTCTGTCCCAATTGAGTATCTGAGGTCAGATGAGATGTTGACAGGTTTAATGTCAGTGGCATTATTATATCATTATTTTCATAACTTGTTATTAAATAAAAAGTCTTTCACCTCAGAAAAAACAAACTATCCGCGGCGAAAGCGGCGCCGCGCTGTAACGTTATATAACTTCACTAAAGCGCAGCAACTACAAGCATGCGGCAGTACAGTACAGTAAAAGTAGCCTACAGCACCAACAAATCACATAACTGTACTGCGACTGTACTGCTGTGTTTGCTGGGAAGGATTTACGGTGTGATATTCATATTCAGGAGCAGTTTCCACCTTTCATTAACAGTCACCTTGGTTGTTTTCATAACCAAAAAATACCATGATATATTCACTTGGTGTCATTTTGTAGACTATATGTATAAATCAGTGGTTCTCTACCTATTTTTCCACCGGGCAGCACTATGGTCCAAGTGCAAGTCTCACGGGCCGCACGCATGTCATTTACAATACAAACCAACCAGATTTATAATATTATTTATAGCCTAAATATTATGATATCTAAACGATTGCATTTATTTACATAAATAAATAATTCTACTCAACATTAATAAAACACCTGATGCTGTCGGGAGCTGACCAATTACATTTAACTGCTGGTTATATTCTGTATAATTATGTATGTGACGAATACAAATCTTGAATCTTGATAAATTCTGCTGGAAAGGAGTAACAGCACAATAAAGTTGTGATTGTAAGTTACAGTCTGTAAGACGCGCGGAAGCGTGACTCGACACGCGACATTACAGAAAAGATCACACATGTAGACTTATAGGCATATATGTTGATCCAAATATGGAGAGCATTTTCGATTTTAATAATCTAAGGTTCTCTCCAGAGATGTTTTGACACATTTTCTGTAATTAAGGATGATAAGGATGATGTTTCTTTTTACCTGAACATGTTCAGTGAGAGACAAGCACATTCTCGTTCCTTCGCTGGCATTTTCCACATTTCGTTTCCTCTCTGAACAAATGTGTCCATTCTGATGCTCAGTTTTACTGAACGAAAGGCTGCTGATGACTATCTTAATTAAATTCTGCCAAAGTGCGCACTTGCAACATTAATTACATGATATAGGCTATAGTCCGCTGTGTTTGGTATTATTTTTGTTGTCGAAATAGAGCAAAAACAGCAAAAGTCAAAAGATTTTAAAGTTAAATTAGAATCCACCAGTAGGTGTCAGCAAGTCACTGATAAGAGAGTCATTGTGATTGAACAGAATCATTTAAAACGGTTAATTCATTCAGGAACAAAACACGTCATTGCTCAGAGTCAGAGACGCAAAACTGTGTATGGTATTATTTTTGTTGTCTAAATAGAGCAAAAACAGGCAATATGGTGTCTAAAACGCAAGTCTCTTAATTAACTTCTTGTTTTTTTGAACTGTTGTAAAAAGAAAAACTACAGGCCTATGTAATCATGGTGATTTTTTTGAGAAAAACGGCATTCTTCATGTGATGTTGACTACTATATTAAATTATATAAATATATACATTTTCTGCTTCTATATCTTCAATTTTGTGATCATTCTAAACGCATTTTAACAGACTGAATCACGCAGTGAAAGAACACACTCCAAATGCACGCGGATTAGTCTTATCTAACGTTACTAGATTTCACGGCACACTGTTTAGAGTGATTTGTTTGGTTTTTGGCAAAATACTCATAATGTCAAATCGCACATCGTTAAAACAACAATTATTATATTATCGCAGACGATATTGCACACCCTGCACCACTGTCTTTTTGGCTCATTTGTGCAAAACCTTTTGCTAAACTGTCAAAGCTTCATTTTAACCACCAATGCAACGATGTAAGTATTTACCTTACGTTACCTCTACATGCTTGCGAAGTGTTGATGTCGAGATGTTATAAGCTGCTAGTTCGGTCTCCCGAGGCAAGCACAGCTAACACTGCATAATAGAGCATGAATATATGGCCAGGGATTCTCAATTCTACTCAATTACAGTAACGCGAGTAAATGTAATTCGTTACTTTCCACCTCTGATTGTAACTGTTGTGTTATTAAATATTACATTTAAAGATAACAGATTTTAAATGCACTAAATTGCAACTTCATCATTACAAATATCTAAGTATTCAAATACATGACTTATAAATGCTTATGCATGAATCATTAATGCTTGTCAGTACATTCAGCAATTACAGATAAATTACACAAAGATGTGCTTAGTTCAGCTAACTACATTTAATATGAATGTAAGCTAAAGTGTAACACATGTATTTTAAATGCAATTAAAATAAAGTAAGAGAGCAAAAAACATTGATTCAGTGTCGTGATTTGATCTATATTGCCTGAGATCGTCTGTTTTCTTCATCCACAGGGATGATCTGTTTAAATTCATTACTGACACGCTCAGAATTCAGTAAATCACTGCAAATATCAGCGCTGACGTAACAGATGAGGCATGACGGGAGATTGAGCGCTGTGTGTTATTTAATTAGATGCTTCACAGAAGGACACAGAGAGGAGTGAGCAGAAAGTGACGGAAGAATGAAGACTCGTCTGAGCGGTAATTATATTTATCGTCTGCGATTATATCATAATAGTTGTTTTACATTTACATTTACATCTAGTAATTTAGCAGACGCTTTTATCCAAAGCGACTTACAATTGGGGAATACATAAAGCGATTAATCTTGAAGAGGCAAACAGACAGAGGAAGTGCCCCTAACACCAAGTCTCAGGCATTGTTCAAATAAATACAGGATAGCAAGAGAAAGAGAAAAAGGTAAAGAGAAAGATGAAGATTTTTTTTATTTAAAAAATATATATATTTTTTATTTTTTTTATGATGAAGTCAAGTAGTGTTGAAAGAGAAGAGTTTTCAGTTGTTGCTTGAAGATTGACAGGGATCTTGATACGAGCTGCAACTGGTAGCCAGTGCAAGGAGACAAAGAGAGGAGTAACATGGGCTCTTTTGGGCTCGTTGAAGACCAGTCGTGCCGCTGCATTCTGAATCATTTGTAGAGGTTTGATTGTGTTTGATGGAAGTCCAGCCAGAAGAGCATTGCCGTAGTCCAGCCTAGAAATGACCAGGGCCTGGACAAGAAGTTGTGCAGCATGCTCTGTCAGAAAGGGCCTGATCTTTCTGATGTTGTGAAGTGCAAACCTGCAAGATCAAGAAGTCTTTGCAATGTGCTCTTTGAAGGTCAGCTGATCATCAAAGATTACACCAAGATTTCTTACCGAAGCTGATGGGGTAATTGTTGATGAACCCAACTGAATCGTGAAGTCATGCTGTAGAGTTGGAGTGGCAGGGAGGACAAGAAGCTCAGTCTTTGCCAGGTTGAGCTGTAGGTGATGTTCTTTCATCCATGCCGAGATGTCTGCCAAGCAGCCTGAGATCCGTGCAGCTACCGTTGGATCATCTGGTCGAAATGAGAGATAGAGCTGTGTGTCATCAGCTTAGAAATGGTAGGAGAAACCATGTGCCTGTATGATGGGACCCAGTGATGTAGTGTATGTGGAGAAGAGGAGGGGTCCAAGAACTGATCCCTGGGGAACCCCGGTGACCAATTGATGTGCTTTGGATACCTCCCCTCCCCAGGCCACCCTGAAAGACCGACCAGTGAGATAGGATTCAAACCAGCGAAGTGGAATCCCAGTGATGTCCAGTGATGAGAGGGTGGACAGGAGGATCTGATGATTGACAGTGTCAAAAGCGACAGACAGATCCAGCAGAATGAGGACTGATGATTTGGAATCAGCTTTTGCAATTCGCAGGGCTTCAGTGACTGAGAGTAGCGCAGTCTCAGTTGAATGGCCACTCCTGAAACCTGACTGTTTAGCATCCAGTTTGTTGTTCTGTGAAAGAAACAATGAGACCTGGTTGAAGACAACTCGTTCGAGTGTTTTGGCTATGAATGGAAGGAGAGAGACAGGTCTGTAGTTTTCTATAAGAGAAGTGTTTAATGTAGGTTTTTTGAGCAGTGGGGTAACCCGAGCCTGCTTGAATGCAGTGGGGAAGATGCCTGTGAGGAGAGATGTGTTGATGATGTGTGTGAGTGCTGGTAAGAGTGTGGGAGAGATTGCTTGGAGAAGGTGCGAGGGGATTGGGTCTAGAGGACATGTTGTAGGATAGATGTTTTAACGATGTACAATTTGACATTATCGAGTATATTGCAAAAACCAAACAGAACACGTACGGAGTGAGTCTAGTGGGTTAAACAGTGCACGTGTGGATTTAGAGTGTGTTCTTTCAATGCATGATTCAGTCTATTAAAATGATCAAATAATTCAACAGTTCAAAAAACAATAAGTTGATATTAAGAGACTTATGTTTTAGACACCATATTGCCTGTTTTTGCTCCATTTCGCCAACAAAAAATAATGCTGCAGCACTGTTTTGCGTCTCTGAGCAACACGAGAGTGATTCGTTCCTGAATGAATCAATTGTTTAAATGATTCGGTTCAATCGCAATGACTCACTTGTTAACAGTGACTTGTCGCCACCTACTGGCGGTTTTAATTTCACATTAATTTTAAAATAATTTCAAATTTCAGTATTCAATGTTTTATGTTTAAAACATCAAAACATTATGCATTTGTAACTGCTGATTAAAGCACTCTGTGTCCCTCTGCGCTGAATTAAACAGTGTGTGAATACATCTAAACACTTTCAGATGCAACTTCTGCACAGATTCATTCTGCTGATACTGGTTTCATTTGTTTGGTAACAGCCTAAATGTCTTATTATTCTAATTGACTGATTAAATGTAAAAATTTGATTCAAAAGATGCACACTTTTAGAAAAAAATGGCTTTATTAAAGGTCAAATTGCCTATAAAAGACTCACAAACTGATCCACGGCTGATTCTGTCACCGCTTTGTCTTTTGTCTTAAGATTCATCATTGGGTTGTTTCACTACAAACCCCATCAGTCATAGCGCCAGATTTCCGTGCTCTCTCTTTTTATTACACTTTTCATCATGTGTATTTTTGGGTGAAAGACACGGCATATTTAACATACTTAAATATTATGTAGTGTATAATATGTCCCACCTAATAAAATTGCCATAACAAAAACATAATAACAGACTTAAGTGTGGACTTAATGTAATGTTTTCAGATACGTAACTGGAGTTCATTGCAATCAGATGAAAATATATTAAAGTCTAAATTCATATTAATTGTAATTAGCAGAACTTAAGTAGGACTTAAATGCATCTTTATATGTAATTTCATAATTATTTGTTTTTGAAATATGGTTAAAGTTACTGCTGAATGTACTGATGAGCATTTATGATTAACTCAAAATATACTTTAATAGCATTTCTTTTGAAATGTGCACATCATGCATTTAAATATATTTGCAAATTTAGTGCTTTTAAAATCTAGTATATTTAAGTGTAATACTGAATAACACTGCTGTTAAAATACGTTATTTACATGAGCTTTAACATGTTTGTGAACACATCAAAATACTTCTTAAAAAAAAAAAAAAGATTACTAAAACATAATGATTTGAAGTGTATGTTAAAGTAAAATTATTTAAAAGTGTACTTAAGTGTGTTAAGAAACATTGTCATAAAGGTGTCTTTTAAAATAAAAAAGGCAGCTTTAGTTTGTATATATATTTATTTTTTTAAACACCTTTTAGATCTGAAGTACACTTCCAGAACACATTCAGTACACTTAAGTATCCTTATTTTCAGAACAGAACAGTACAGGTATTGTGTCTTTGTTTTACTGGTGTTGAAAAATATCTTTTTTTAATTCATTTTAAATTTAAGAGAGCATCTGGACCCTTCAGGATGACGTCAAACACAAACTCCTTCTGTCCTTTAAGTGACACAGATGTCCACGACAGCGATACTGACACCAGATCTCAGAGAAACTCAGAAGAAACAGCTTGTTCATTCTCCCAGCATGCTCTTCTCCTCTCTTAGCAGCTCACCGAGTCTAATGTGGATATCTTAAGCGATTGGAATCCACAAAGATCTGCTAAGAGAGGATGATGGCTCACGCCGGATCCCTCGCTGCCACGATCAGCTCATTAGTGTTAGTACATAACGAGCCTGAAAGTCATCCAGACGGGACGAATGAAACTCTTCTGATCTCTTTGAATATATGAAGTGAATCATCAGAGCGAAACACAAGCATGAATCTCTGAGAGCTCTGGGAATAAAATGCAGAGTGTGATTTGAGACGTCACTGAGCAAAGCAGCCTTCAGTATGACGTCTGTCTGAGACACAAAAACACAGCTGCTCTAACTGCTGTATGAGGATATTTATTTATATTTAAATGGTATCTGATTACTTTTTCAGGAGTGCTGAGGCGTGTCGGAAAACTTAAGAAATAGAAATGTCTCGGTTAGGTACGTAACCCTCGTTCCCTGATGAAGATGTTATGCCTTGTCGATTTTAGGGGGTTCAATTGTGAGCCACGATCATCTCTGACTTTAAGAGAAAACGCCAATGAATATTGGCTAGTGGATTTTGCATACCTGAACCACTCCCCGTGCAAATGAGTGAGAATAGGCGACAGGTGCATCCAATCAGGTTTTACGCAGAGGAACCGAGAACGTGTCACTGGCACCTAGCGATGGTTTCAAGATTATGGCATGGGTACATAACGTCTCCGTTCCCTCCTTCAGGGAACGAGGGTTTCTCAGAGCTGGTCAGAGCACCTAAAGCTCCGGGTGTGGTACAAATTAAGCTCGGATGATCACATTATTTGTCACATACACAATTATACAGAGTATAATGAGGAGTGAAATGTGTTCTCTGCATTTAACCCATCCAAGTGTACACACTTGGAGCAGTGGGCAGCCGACTCTCACAGTACACAGCAACGCAAAGGCTGGGTCTGCATTCTCCGAGGGCAGTGCTTGCAGGTTCACCACCTGAATGTGGAAAGGTGTGGTGGTAACCTTGGGTACGTATCAAGGCCGGAGTCTCAGGACGATGTGAGAGTAGGCCGACCCGAACACAAGGCACTCTTAGCTCACCGAAAATGCTGGGAGGTCACAGACCCTCTTGATGACAGTGAGCACGGTCAGGAGCACTGGCTTAGGCAACAGGAACTTAAGCTCAACTGAGTCCAGCAGCTCAAAGGGATCCCTCTGAAGTCCAGCCAGGATGAAAAAGAGATCCCAGGAGGGCACCAGGTGTGGAACCTCAGGAACCCCTCAGGAACCTGATGATGAGATGAGAACCTTTCCCAGGGATCGACCGTCCACTGCATTGTGATGGGCTGAAATATGAAATATGTAGCCCCATACACTTTTCAAGGTGGAGGGTGGCAGCCTACGCTCCAACTTATCTTGCAAGAAAGAAAGCACTACTCCAATCGTGCACCTTCGGGGGTCTTCTCGGCAAGAAGAACAGCTGATCGCGAACAGACTCCAACCCAAGGCAAGAACTTGCCTCATAGAGAGGGCTCTGGCCTGAGTGAAAGTGTCTTCCATCACTGGTGGACAAAACACTCAAGTCTGCCGCGTCTCATCCAGGAACCCCACATGGAGGTTTCCAGATCTGTACACGGGTACCACATGGTGCCGGGTCTCTGAGAAAGGAGGTCCTTCCTCAGAGGGATGTGCTGTCACAAAGAGCAAGAGTTCTGAACCCCAGGCCCGGGTGGGCCAAGACGGCACAACCGGCAGGACCTGTTCCTCGTCCTCGCTGACCTTGCACAGTGTCTGTGTGAGAAGGCTCATTGGGGGAAGCACAAACTTGCGTAAAACCCAAGGCAAGCTGTGCGTCAGTGTGTCTGTGCCGAGGAGGTCTCGGTCAGGGAGTCATAAAACTGGCCGTGGGAGGCAACCAGGTTTACCTGAGCTTCCCCGAATCGACTCCAGAACAGCAGATTGTCTCGGGATGTTGCAATTCTCCAGTGAACGTAAGCTATCATGAGAGCACATCGGTAGCACGATTGAGCTCCCCCAGGATGAGGAAAGTATGCTGCGTCTTGCGACCCATAAAAAGTATTGCCTTGTGCAATACTGTTGAGGATCCTGATGACTACTTCCCGTAACGGGGCAAGGGTGCCCTCCGTATCTTACGTAAAGGCACGAGGGGACAGGGAGAGCCCAAAGGGGAGGATCCTGTATTGTCATACCTTAACCATTGAACGCAACCCTTAGGAATGGCCTGCGTCAAGGGCAAATCGAGACATGAAAGTAAGCATCATTCAGGTCGACTGCTGCAAACCAATCCTGGGGTTGTAAGCATCTGATGATGTGCCTACATCTTGAATGGGAGCTTGAGAAGGGCCCACTTTGAGATTTGCAGATCCAGGATTGGCTGAAGACCACTGCCTTTCTTAGGTATGATGACGTAAGGACTGTAAAACACCTGCCTCAACTCGGCTGGATGGACCGGCCCGATTGCATCCTTTTCCAGTAGGACAGCAATCATCTCGCACAAGACAAGTGAGTCTCGGACTGCCACCGAAGTCTTGAGAGCGCCACTGAGCTTGGAAGGTCGCCTGGTGAACTGAATCGCATAGCTGAGTTGAATTGTGGCAGAGGTGGAAAGTAACGAATTACATTTACTCGCGTTACTGTAATTGAGTAGCTTTTTTGTGTACTTCTACTTTTTAAAGTAATTTTTTTAATCAGTAATTTAACTTTTACTTAAGTATATTTAGTTATAAGTATTGTACTTCGCTACATTTTAAAACCCATTAATTACTGAGTAAAAAAAACAACAAAAAAAACATTCGTTCCCTGGAAACTACTGCAGCACATAATGGGCAGGAGGACAAAGTGGCGCTAAAATCACAAGAAAGACGGACAAGACAGGCAAACCCGTCGAATTGAGCTGATGTTGAACACGAAGGAAATGAAGTGAACCCCTGGCCGTGTTTATGCTCTATTATGCAGTGTAAGCTGTGTTTGCCTAGAGAGACCAAACTAGCAGCTTATAAAATCTCGACATCGCCCTCCGCAAGCATGAAGATGTAAGTTTTGCATCATTGCATTGGTGGATAAACTGATTCTTTGACAGTTTAGCAAAAGTTTTTGCACAAATTAGACAAAGGTGTGCGATATCGTCTGGGATAATAGGGTAATTGTTGTTTTAACGATGTGCGATTTGTCATTAATCAGTATCTTGCCAAAAATAATAACACTCTAAGCAGTGTACCATACAATCTAGTAACGTTAGATTAGACTAGTCTGCGTGCATTTGGAGTGCTTTCTGTCACTGCATGATTCAGTCTGTTAAAATGCGTTTTGAATAATAACAAAATTGAAGATATAAGGGGCAGAAAAAGTATATATTTATATCATTTCATATAGTAAATCAAAATCACACGAAGAGTGTCGTTTTTTCTCCTCAAATCAGCATAATTACACAGGGGCATCGCTAGATCTCTTTTACTGGGGCATGTGCCTCAGTATAAATCTCAAGTTTAAGTTAGCAATTCACTTTATTCGTCAGTGTATTCGCATCGATAATCGCGGCAAAAAACTTGTCTATATGCAATTTAGTAACCTAATTCACGTGAGAGGAGGCAATGCCTCTATCGCGATATGATTGGATATGATCGTTTATGATTGAACGTGATTGGCTCATGCGATAAATCCCGCCTCTTGTTTTCATGCGAGCTCTCGGCCTGAATAAAGAAAATGATGGCATTATTGACTATTTATTAAGTAAGCTAAACAACTCACCCGCCTAGATATCACTGCTATGCGTCACATCAAATCAAAACGTGTCTGTGACAGTGTTTACAGGATTTAATGACGATGACTCGAATAAGTTGACTATTAAAAAGAATATCTGAACATCGGTTCACTGTTAAAAAAAGGGTCGTCCAAATAGTTGGTATAAGCTATTCACACAAACTCTGCCCAGAAAAATTAGGTTACTACAAAATACATTAAGTACTGAGCAAGTCCAGTGGAGCAGATAGTAAAGCACATACCAAATTCATTTTTGATGCGATCCACCTGGGCTCGATTCCGCAATTTACCAAACTTTTTTTCTTCTTCTCCATTTTCAAATCTCATATCACATGGGGTAGGTGTAGAGAGGCCTTATATTGCCCCAATACGGTGCAATAATTTAAAATAATTTACACTCAATATATTATTATTGCATAGGCTACTGTTTTATGATGCTCTACAATACTAATGTGCAGATAATTGCCACTATTTGAAATAGTAGTATAACTAGCAGACAATCCTGCTATTTTAACAGTGTAAATAGAATCTGTATTCGCACTTAGTTTAAATGACATATCGCTAAGAAAATACTGCTATTTTCACTTAATGTAAATAGCATCTAACTAAGATTAATAAATGCTATAGAAATATTGTTTATTCTTAGTTCATGTTAACTAATGTTAACCTAACTAATGAAGTCTTTCCAAAATATTGTTACAAATTGTTTTAATAAATGTAAAAATGCATAAAACACGATAAAATGTATAATCATTATTTAAAATATTAAATAAAATAAAATAATGTTAATACATCTGAAAAAGTTTGTACCAGGGACATTAATTTATATATATACTGTATATAACTGCCTCCTCATTTACCACTGCACGCCACTGGTGCTATTATTGCAGTACAATTTAATGCTCAAAAAATGAACCAACCTTGTTTGGACTTGGCTGAGAAACCGGGCAATAACTTTGTTTTTTATATTAAATATGCTCTTTATTTTAGTTGCAGCCATAAAATTACTGGTTTCTTGAAATGTTGTAATTTTAAATTCTTGAAAATATGTAATTATTCATTGTTATCATTGTGTAATGTAGAACAATGCAGATTTCCATACAGTGTATGCCATTTATGCCGTAAATAATGTAAATGTTCATGTTAAGTTTGTTAAAGATACTTAAACATTTTCAAACAGACATGTTTACCTTCCTCAGTATTGTTGCACTGTAAGAATAGTGGTTTAAGCAACAGAAGTTCGTACAGTTGCACACAGCAGGCTTTCAAGAAAAAAGTGAGATAAAAAGTAATGGGGGCCTGTGCCCCAGTAGAGCTTCAGGTCTAGCAATGCCCCTGCATAGGCCTGTAGATAAAAACTAGAGGCTAATTAAGAGACTTAAGAGAAACCATGTTGCCTGTTTTTGCTCTATTTCGACAACAACAATAATTCCAAACACAGCCACAGCAGTTTTGCGTCTCTGGGCAACATGACAGGGTTTCGTTCTTGAATGAATCAACTGTTTAAATGATTTGCTTCAATCACAATGACTCTCTTAACAGTGACTTTCTGAAACCTACTGGCTGTTTTAATTTCACATTTAAAGAATCTTTTGATTTATTTTTATTTTTAAATAATTTCAAACTAGTATTCAACATTTTATGTCTGATCTAAACATTATTTCTGCATTTGTAACTGCAGGCTAAATGCATTCCTGTCAGTTTTTAAATACATCTATGCCACTTCAGATGAAGCTTCTGTATTTCCTCTTCATTGCAAATATTAATTTAGTTGATACTGATTTAATTTGCCTGGTAACAGCCCAAATGTGTTATTATTCTAAATAACTGATTAATATAATTAAAAACAACTAGTTTGAGATTTATAGGCCTATCCCAGGGGTGTCAAACTCAGTTCCTGGAGGGCCACAGCCCTGCAGAGTTTAGTTCCAACCCTGGTCCAACACACACCATGTAGTTTTCAAATAAGCCTAAATGATTAAATTAGCTGGATCAGATGTGTTTAATTAGGGTTATATCTACACTGTGTAGGGCTGTGGCCCTCCAGGAACTGAGTTTGACACCCTTGGCCAATCCTATGTTTCATTCCTCCGACTGTTAAAATGCAACTAAGTAATTTTTACTCTGAGTAAATTTTAAATGAGCTACTTTTTTACTTTTACTTGAGTAGATTTTTAGACTGGTACTTTTACTTGTACTTAAGTAAAATTGTATTAATGTAATGGTACTTTTATTTGAGTAGAATATTTTCGTACTTTTTCCACCTCTGAATTGTGGGAATGAGCCAGCAGGACGTGTTGGGCAGCACAAGCCACACCCCCAAACTCTGTGCGAGTGGCACCAAAGGGACAATCGACATACGGCAATCGACACTCGGCAATCGGTGTTGCAGCGGAGGGGAGCAGAGCTGGATTGTACAGAAGGCATCGTGTTCTAACACATCCCCGCTGAACTCCCCAGGTCGACTGGCCAGAGATGTGTGGACAGTCATCGCATCTCCCAACTGCAATCTCTTGGATGCTGGCAAAAGGGGCATCACAGGCGAGAGTGAGGAGGCAACGTGTCACGCACTGTCAGTCCGGGAGTCTGAGAACCTGAGAATGTGGTTACCCATGGATCTTGAGCCAGCGGCGGAACATAATGAAATGATGCTCCCCCTGACCTCCTTCTGGGTAAGGAGCGGTGCGGTGCTGTCCTCGCCATCTCCTGAGATCAAGCAACTTCTTACATCTCCGGGTTGTCCGTGTCAGGGCCGCTTTATTGCCTCCAAGAACGATATACGGGCCAGCTGGAACTCTCCCGCGAGAGGCTAAACATGCTGGCCTAGGTGAGGATTCAACACGGGGCGGAGTAGCTCTGGAGGAGGACTGGGGCTTGCCCTGCGGCGGAGCGGTGGTAGATGTTGCATCACACTGGGGCAAGATGTGCCTTGGTCTGCTTCTGTACTGCCGAGATCTGCTGGGCAGAGTCCACAACAATGTCACAGAACATTCCAGCCTGGGAGATGGGAGCATCGAGAAAGCGCACTTTGTCATCATCGCTCGTCTCAACCAGGCTGAGCAACAGATGGCACTCTTGGACCGAAAGTGTGGACATCGCCTTTCAGAGAGACCGTGCTGTCAGCCTGGGGAATGTCATCGTAACCCTTGTCTGCCCCGCCATCGAAGGTAGCGAGGATGGGGGAGGCAGACGAGCCACTTCTGGTCATAAAAAGGGGCCGCCCACGACTTAATTGGCTCCTCATGCACTTCTAGGAAGAAAGGAACCAGGGCAGGGCATGGTTGCGAGCCACGGCCCGTGCTGAGGAACCAATAATCTCACCATGATGGCTCGGGACTGGGAGGTGTGCACGCCTCCAGCACGATGCTCGCGATGACCTGGGAAAGCACGACCATCAACTCTGGGTCCGATTCTGTGGTGGCCGCGACACCCACAGACCCGGATGATTGGGGCTCCCAAGGGAATCCCCTAATGTCATCACGACATAACCCGCAGTAACCGACAGATAGGGAACTGAAATAAAGTCACATTAAAATAAACTGAACAAAAATAGTAATAATAATATATATATATATATATATATTTTTTTTTTTTTTTTTTTTAAGCTAAATGTATAAAAGACTGTTGGTGGTAACTAAAATTGGAAACACTATTTTATGATCTATTATGTTACATAAAAATAATAAAAGTAAATTATATAAATTATGTAAATAACAGTAAATACTGCTATAATAACATAGTAACAGTAAATTATGCATAATTACATGTAGATGCAGATAACCATAAACAATTTCTAATCCTATAGTAAGTGCATGTTGTTAACTAATATTACTCTGTACTTAAATGTATAATTACACTGGAAAAATAACAAATAAACCGTAACCTCTCAAACTACAAAAAGTATTTTTATGTAAACCTGAAATGTGTTCCTGCGGCTCAGTGGTAGAGCATTGCATTAGCAGTGCAAAAGGTCATGGGTTAAATTCCCAGGGAACATAATGATGAAAAAATGCACTGAATGCACTGTAAGTCGCTTTGGATAAATCGTTGTGTAAGCCATAGAAACAACAACATATATTTTGAAAAAGAACAAAATTAAAACAAAATCATGGTCAGAAAGAAATACATCTGTCTGGTCAATGTTCTCAGTTCAGCTCTGATCGGTTCATCTGAAGTCTGTTCAGCAGTTTTTATTTATTTATTTTTCCTCCTCACAAGCAGCAGGGAACCTGAAGTGATATTTCACCAGATCATGTGATCAATAATCAATAATTCATCATCTCATTCTGAACTTCAGGTCTCGAAATTAATCTCATCCAAGTCTTCTAATCAAGCCTCACATGAATTCTTCAGTGTTACTCTGATGTTTATGAGTATTTATTTATCACACACACACACACACACACACACACACACACACACACACACACACACACACACACACACACACACACACACACACACACACACACACACACACACACACACACACACACACACACACACACACACACACACACTGGTAATGAGGAGGTTTAAGCAGGTAAATGTCTGTAATGTTGCTCTATCGGTGTGTGTAAGTTCACCAGCAGCTCTGATCTCACTAGTGTCAGCAGCTGAATAACAGCAAACATCACTTCCATTGCTAAAACACATCTGGAGCACATTACAGACATTATAATGTAAAAGTCATCTGTCTGAAATATTTGCTAATAAATTACAATAAATCACTGTTACCGCTGAATGACTGTTAATGCAGAAAGAAGCTTTCAAGCAGCAAAATGACTGTCAACTTCAAATTCATCATTATAATAAGCAATAATGTGTAGTTCTGACAAAGCGTTTTCAAGTCTTTCATGAAATTATAATTTCAGTTAACTTTACTTTAGTTTAGTTAAGTTGGATATATAAGTTGTTATAACTAATTCGCAGTGCTGGTGTAATTATCATGCTAAAAGTACTTAATTATTATATACATTTTAAAAGAATACACTTTATGTGTGAACTGAATGTAATGTTTCAGATACATAACTGCTTGTTATTTGCAATTATATGAAAAGTTATAATAGTTTAAATTGATACATTGTAGGTCTAAATGTAAATATGGTTAAAGTACTGCTGAATGTACTGAAAAACATTTATGACAAACTAAAATATATTTTACTGTGATTTATATTCAAACATATATATTTAAATGAAGCTGCAATTTAGTCCATATATTCATTTAAAATGTAAAGTCGAATAACAAAATACAGTTAAAATGTTAATCAAGCTCTTTACATGTGCTTTAGTATGTTAGTCAACACATCGGAATAAATGTACTTTAAACACGACAAGCTTATTAAAACATCATGATTTAAAATGCACTTAAAAGTAAATCTTTTAATTTGACATTGTTAAGAATGACACTTTTTAAAAGTGTACTTAAGTGTCTTTAGAAACACAGTCATGAAAGTGTCTCTGTTTGAATACTTACAGAGTTAAACTGTAACATGTTGAGTTAAATTCGGAGGGTTTACCTGCTGCGGTTAACATATTTTGAGTTATTTCACTCGTCCCTCAGACATCATGGGAACATGTAGAGTTTTTTGGGACGAGATGCTCTGATGGACCGCTGGCACCTGCGGGTGTTATGGGACTGAATTTGGCCTTATTTTAATAGATTACAAGAGTCTGGATTTAACTGGTGTACTGTAGCTTCTGTTTATCAGTTTACTAAACGCAGGACCTCATGATCGGAGCCAGCAGCTCCAGGAGCCATTGTGTCTGGATAAAACAGACTTACTGTATGCAGGCTGACTCTTTTTTTGATTACACCATATTAAAATCAGGAACTGGTTTATGATCTGCAGGAGCAGTCGCTTCTCTTGTGGGAATTGGATCAGCAGTTTGTCAGGAAGTTTCGTGATGAATTACTGTAGCTGCATCTTTTCAGATACAGAAGAGAAAAGAGTCGGGAAGAGTTTGGTTTGAGTCGGTTTGGGAACATCACCTGTAATTAAGAAATCGTGTCACGTGAGCCCTGCGGGAACATGGGCTTTACAGGGACAGTGGTTTTTAATTAATGAGGAACTAAAGCCACGAGTAGAGCTCCATACAAACCTGCTCAAAGATCTCCAGCGTTACAAGACTGGAGCTCAATTCCAAACTTCGTTGAAATTAATACAATCATGGTTTTATAAGTGAATTAGGATAAATTATCATTGTTTTTAATTTAGTTGTTGATTTTTGCTTTGAAAAAGTGTTGTAATGTGTTAATAAAGGATACATATTTTAATTAAATAACTGTAATCTCTCTCTCTGTTACATAACTTGGATTTTAACACCTTCCTAATTAAAGCGTGGGGTTAACGAAATCTCTCTCACATGCCGGAACGATAATGAGAATCCATTAATCTACAGGAGATAGCCTGGAAACAAGGTGTTAAAAATGAGTTTTAATTTTCACTTAAGCGGGATGTGTGAGATTTCCCACCATTACAGGACGAGAGAGAACGCTTCCTGAAATCATGTTTACTATTCCTGGAATCTATTCACATCACACACATTTAGAGAGATATCTAAACCAGGTTATATGCACAACTAAACAGCTAAACACATACAACACAGACCAAGCCAAACTCATCAGTTACTAAATTGATCTGCCATCTTCAGACATTATTATATTATAGTATCATGTATTGTCCTGTTTTTGCTCGTGTACGTCAGTTAATGTTAGCACACCTGTGTGTGTGTGTGTGTGTGTGTGTGTGTGTGTGTGTGTGTGTGTGTGTGTGTGTGTGTGTGTGTGTGTGTGTGTGTGTGTGTGTGTGTGTGTGTGTGTGTGTGTGATGGCGGAAGGTCGCAGGCCACTTGCTGGTGAACGCCAAAATGTTTTTTGGTAAAACTACACAACCACACCCGTTGTAATTGCCAGCGTTAATGCAATAGATGCAGATAGGATGCTTTGGCAACTATTGTGGACTATGTGCTTGATCGTAACAATCAAACTTGCATACAAACAAGCATTACTCACCGGGAGAATTTACCAACAGCCGCTGTTACCTCGTGATTCCTCCCATGGATTCCATCTACCGGGAGAAGAGCTTACGATTTTCCAGCTGTATGTTCGCCCGTTGTCTGAGGATCAATGGATGGCTTTTCAGTCTCATGAACAAATCTATAGAGATCGTTTGAACACCAAACGCCAGCGCGATAAGCATGTTGTTTCCTCCGGTGATCCAGGAAAGTGGATAAAGTTAGCTGCACTGCTAAACGGGATATTCTTTAAGAATGGAGTTTTTACAGCGGAAAGTCACAACAGTAGGCCTTTTGGATTCCAGTTCCTGAAGTATGCGGCGAGAGTCCTAAAGAAGTTCCCGGCGACACAATCGTATCCTGAAGATGTAACATCGGCTTCAGTATCTGACTGGATCCGCGAGCAGCTGTGTTATCTGCGGGAAACCGTTCTGCCCTCTCTGCGGACAGGAGCGACTCGCAGCCAGCGAAACAGAAAGGTGAGCAGAAACAAACTCGCATATCTGTGGCAGTATAGAAGATCTAAAGCGATCCAAGTCATCTTAAATAACAGCGAGTATCCCGACCCTCCTCCCTGTCCTAGTGACATTACAGCAATACAAACTTATTATGATAATAAATGTCTAAATCAGAGGTCTAATGAGGATCTTCCATCTCCACCCTGGTGTTTAAATGTGCCGCCACCGAAGCCAACCTTTTTCCCTAAAACAACGCATTTCACGCAGCAGGAGGTAGAGACTGTTTTAAAGAACCTCCCTAATAACAAAGCAAGTGGTAAAGATGGCGTGACATATGAGACTTTTAAAAATATGCAGTCACATAAGATTTTAACAACTGTCTTTAATGTCTGTTTGGAAAATAAGAGAATACCAGACTCGTGGAAAGGAGCATTAATTCATCGTATTCCAAAAAAAGACAACATCCCTGATGATCCATCGACATGGAGGGATATTTCCCTCCTTCCTACCATCTATAAGGTGTTCATGAAATGCATACTGGCCAGAGTTCTTCCGTGGTTGGTGGAGGCTGATATCTTATTCACCAAACAGAAGGCCTACATCAATAGGCAAGGTATGAATGAACATGTATTCTGCCTTAAAACAGGGATAGATGACTTTAAGCATGAGTCGTGTAGACTGTATTCAGTCTTCCTGGACTTTAGAGATGCATTTGGAACTTTATCTCACGATGTCATGATCAGATCATTAGAGGAAATACATCTACCTCAGCTGTTCATAGACATAGTGAAAGATGTATATAGAGGCTCCTTTATTGAAGTAATCTGTGGAGAACAGCTCACTCACCCAACATCACTTCAGATTGGCATTAAAACTGGCTGCCCATGGAGTGCAATTAATTTCATAATTGCCATTAACCAATGGTTAAAGTGGATGTGTCAATGTGCCCCCCCTGGCGTGATATCTCCTATCCCAGTACAGGGCTACGCAGATGATGTCCTGATGGTCTCCAGAGAAGAGTGTGTAGTTAAGAACATGCTGGCCAGAACCGATGCTTTTCTGGAATGGTCAGGTCTGGAGATTAAGGACACAAAATGTGCTGTTCTGTACGAGAGGAGGAGTGGAGGGAACAGGTGGTACCATTCAAAATCTGATAAATGTCCAGTGTTTACAGTAGCAACAAAACCCATACGGGTATATTCTCTTCATGAGACATATGCTTATCTTGGACATAAAATTAATATAGCAGGAGAATGGAAAGAGCAAGTAAACATCATCTTGTCAGAGTTTACATCTATGCTGGACTTGATTGATAAATGTCCACTGCCACTGACAATGAAGCTGGAGGCTATTAGACAGGTGGCACTGTCTAAAGTACAACATCTGTTCTCCAACGTTCACATCCAACAGAAAGTGCTGAGCGAGATGGATAACAAAACAGTGAGCTCAGTGCGAAAGTGGTTTGGACTTAATACACACAGCACTCGTGACGTTATCTTTCATCCCCAGTGGGAAGGAGGGTTGGGGGTACCAAACGTGACATGGATTTATACCAGCATGCGGATTTCCCATCTTCTGAACATGCTGAATAATGATGATAAAGAGGTTAGGGAGTTGGCTCGATCCTCCCTGTTCTTGGATCTAAGGAGACGCAAGGTGCCGCTGGGCAGGGAGACAGAGCCCCAGTTCCTTGGCTTCAAAAGGACCCCAATGGGAAACTGGACACTCATTCAGCTGGCTTTGGTGTCTGGTCAGATTGGCCGGATCTGAATGACCTCTGCGTTCGAACTGGAGTATCACTGGAGTGTGTGAGGTCTGACTCTGAGCGTGTGAGAGTCTCGGAGGATATCATCTCAGACCCCCTGACCTATGTCAGAGCTACAGCCACATACGGTGGTGATAGCCTCCCGCTAACATCTGCAGGAGCCCGGCGAACTCTCTTCGATCTACATCAATACCAACAAAAACAACACTGGACTGGACTGAAACTTCAGGGAAAACTTGCATGTCTTTCCTCTGCTGATCATTCTGTTTCACATTCATTTTTAAAGAATACTGCACTCAGTGAGGACATTGTTATTTTCACAGTAAAAGCTAGACTACAAGTTCTCCCTACTAGACTCAACCTTTCTATCTGGTTTCCTACAGCTCAGGTCCCTCATTGTTTGCATCACACTACAGAACAGATCACAGAAACACTGCCACATATCTTGAATGGCTGCCATGCTTACAAGGGAATGTACATAGCACGCCACGACAGAATAGTGGACCTGATAGTGAAGGACATATCAAATCATGTATCACTTTTAGTAAGAGTATACACACATGCCTGTGTAAAACCCTCTATGTTTCAGTGTCTCAGTAATACTTCTGACATGTTCTCTGATCTGTCTGCTAATACACCTGATGTTGTTGTGATTAATGAGGAGTGTAGAGAGGTGTTTGTTCTGGAGATAGCATGCACCTTTGACTCTAGTATGGAAGAAGCTTTTTTGACCAAAGTCATTAAATATCAACCACTCCTAAATGTTATTTCAGAGATAGGTTATCGGGGCAGATTACTTGTTTTCATATTTGGCAGTTTAGGACACACACACAGGCTGGTTGTAAGAGGCCTTCAACAACTTGGGATGCCCAAAAAAAGGGCTAAATGGTTAGCAAAGTACTGTTCTCTGTCTGCTATCATAGGCAGTCGTCATATATGGAGGAGACGCTGTTATTTATACCCATAAAAACTGAGTGATATGCTTAATATTGTGAATATCTTTTGTATGCCACTGGTCCATGATTTTTTGTAGGTGTATTTAACTGCATCTGTAATATTTGTGTCCCTGTAGAGTATTTATTTTAAGTGGACTTAAATAAATTGTTAAAATGTGTGTGTGTGTGTGTGTGTGTGTGTGTGTGTGTGTGTGTGTGTGTGTGCGTGTAAGGGATGAATAATGCGTGTGGAGGTCAGATCAGGGTTGGCATAATGAACGATAGGTCAAACACACACACACACTCCAAATCTCTCCACACTCTCACACTGGCTCAGAAGTGCTTATCAAAGCAGTTTGATGATCTTAAATGGTCTAAAGGGGTGAAATGTCTTGAGAAGCACAATAAAGTGATTCAAGCACTGGTGAAACTCCTCCTGACCTCCGTATCGAACTCAGATCCGCTTCAATCGCTGCATGAACACCAGCTGAGAGAAAGCACTCATTCCATGATCACACGCTGAAAACTTCTGTCCAATATTCACATATTAAAGGGTCATGAACTGAGAAAGCAAAATTCCCTTGATATTTTGACATATAACAGGTCATTGTCCAATAAAAACATCCTCCAAGTTTCAGAACTCTGCCTGTTTAGTCCCACCCACCGATTCTACATCACTGCCTGTTTAGTCCCGCCCACCGATTCTACATCACTGCTTATTTAGCCCCACCCAACGATTCTACATCACTGCTTATTTAGCCCCGCCCACCGATTCTACATCACTGCCTGTTTAGTCCCGCCCACCGATTCTACATCACTGCTTATTTAGCCCCACCCAACGATTCTACATCACTGCTTATTTAGCCCCGCCCACCGATTCTACATCACTGCCTGTTTAGTCCCGCCCACCGATTCTACATCACTGCTTATTTAGCCCCGCCCACCGATTCTACATCACTGCCTGTTTAGTCCTGCCCACAAATTTCACATCACTGCTTATTTAGCCCCGCCCACCGATTCTACATCACTGCCTGTTTAGTCCTGCCCACAAATTCCACATCACTGCCAGTTTAGTCCCGCCCACAAATTCCACATTACTGCTTATTTAGCCCCGCCCACCGATTCTACATCACTGCCTGTTTAGTCCTGCCCACAAATTCCACATCACTGCTTATTTAGCCCCACCCAAAACAGCAAAAAACAGAACATTCTCTGACATCAGAAAGAAGGGAAAGTCATTCCAGAGGCAGAAGAAACCTTGTGGAAAAGATTGGTTAAACTTTATATTAAGGTGTCTTTGTTACAGTGTAATTATACATTTAAGTACTGAGTAATATTAATTAACTACATGTACTACTTGTTCCTATGTGGCTCAGTGGTAGAGCATTGCGTCAGCAGTGCAAAAGGTTGTGGGTTCGATTCCCAGGGAACACACATACTGACAAAAAATGTATAACCTGAATGCACTGTAAGTCGCTTTGGATAAAAGCGTCTGCTAAATGCGTAAATGTAAATGTACTAACTATATGATTAGGGTTTGGCTTAAGGTTACCTGCATGTACTTATGCATAATTTAATGTTATTATAATACATTTACATTGATGCATTTAGCAGACGCTTTTATCCAAAGCGACTTACAGTGCATTCAGGCTATACAGTTTTTTTTTATCAGTATGTGTGTTCCCTGGGAATCAAACCCACAACCTTTTGCGCTGCTAACGCAATGCTCTACCACTGAGCCACAGGAACACATAATAGTAAGTACATGTAACGTGTAATAAGGACACCTTAAAGTAAAGTGTTACCAGAAGAGTATTTGACTGTATTAGATGCATACTTGTAGTGCACTTCAAATCTTACAAGTATATATATATATATATATATAACAAAAAAAAAAACATTTGAATGAAACAAAAGGCCAATTAAGTGACTCAAAGAGAAACTTTCATGACTGTGTTTCTAAATACGCATTAGCAAACTTAAAAAAATGTACCTTTATAATGTCAAATCAAAAGACTCACTTTAAAGTACATTTTAAATCAATGTTTTAATACTATTTTGTGGTGTTTTAAAGAAGTTCACTTATTCTGATGTGATGACTTGATTATAATTTTAAGTGTAGTGTATCATTCAATATTCAATTTAAAGTTAAATGTATTTCATTTCAACTTCATCATTACAAATACTTAAATATTGTACACACGTTTCAATGTAAATGTCATTAAAGTGTACTTTTGTCGATCGTAAATGTTTTTAAGTACATTCGACATAACTTTAACCATATTACAAAGACAGATGTAATTATGAAAATACATATAAAGATACTTAAGTCCTACTTAAGTGGGTCAAAACACTCTAAAATTCAGCTTTAATTGCATTTAATGCAAATTTAAATTATAATACATTTAACATGCAACTGAGTGTCTGGAAACCTTCAGTTCACACCTAAGTATATAATTGTAAAATCTAGGCTATTATTTCCATAATAAGTACTCCCCCCCCCCCCCCCGCAGGAACAATTCCTGCAGAACTGCAATCTCATTGTATATTTGTAGCAATAGCCAAAAATACATTGTATGGGTCAAAATCATTAATTTTTATTTTATGCCAAAAATCATTAGGACATCATGTAAAGATCATGTCCCATGAAGATATTTTGTAAATGTCCTACCGTAAATATATCAAAACTTAATTTTTGACTAATAATATGCATTTATAAGAATGTAATTTAGACAAATTTAAAGGTGATTTTCTCAATATTTAGATGTTTTTGCTCCCTCAGATTCCAGATTTTCAAATAATTGTATCTCAGCCAAATATTGTCCTATCCTAACAGGTTATTTATTCAGCTTTCAGATGTACAAATTGAATATGCTAAAACATGTCAAGTCTGCTCACTGATTTCTCTCTCCATCCCATCAGCACCTCTCTAACGTTATTTACTGCTGGCTGGCTAAAGCACATCGGTGTCTGCTCTTCAGATTTAACGTCCGGTAACAGATGAAGTGTGTGTGATGGATGGAGACGCTCTGAGCTGCTTCTCTCAAAGATCTCATCTGCATACATCCAGTTCTCCAGATGCTGCTCCAGACAAATCCAGCACGAGGCTTGAGTTTCCAGACGACAGTCCCGGATCAATACAGGAGCGTTACAGAGGAGTTCAGGGGTAACAGAGACGCTCCTCACAAATGTCCCCTCAATCCACTGCAGCGTTATCATTCAGAGCGATGCGCCGGTGATATCAGAGGGGGGATTGGGGTTGTGGTGGTAGTAGATAGATAGATATTTTTTATAATATTTATATCATACATTATTTTTACACTTTGGTATCTACTCTGGATAGATAGATAGATAGATAGATAGATAGATAGATAGATAGATAGATAGATAGATAGATAGATAGATAGATAGATAGATAGATAGATAGATAGATAGATAGATAGATAGATAGATATTTTTATAACATTTATATTATACAGATTTTTGGGGACTGAGGTGGAAGGAGTCGGATGTGTTTCTGAAGCGGGAGCTGGGGAAGTTGGAGTTTGTGAAGCAACAGCAGCCACACCATGGTCACTGCTGCTGGAGCCACTAGGCTTCTTTATAGGCACCAAAAATCTATGCATTGCATTTAGACGCAAATACTATGACTTTTTAACGCTCTTTATCGCTTGCGAGACTGTCAGCGTCTGCTACTCCATGACTGTCACTGAAGCCGCCTGCTTCGTGAGTGTAAACCGCGCCGTTGCTTTCAGCCAATCAAAATACTGCAATTTTACTGGTGTTATTTTGTGATTGGTCGGGGCATTCTACAGCCCTTACTCGAACTTCTCAACACAGAGCCCTCCTCAGATTGCTTTTAATCAATACACAAATCGTAAAAATGAGTTACGCTGTCTTTACCTACATTCTGATTGGGTGGGTAAGACAGACGTTTGGGTGGGCTTAGCCCACCCCTGCTAATGCCTAGAGCCGGCCCTGATTAAAACTCATATTGGGGAAAAACAGGCAGAGAACTGTTGCACAGTCAACACACACACACACACACACACACACACACACACACACACACACACACACACACACAAACCCACCAGGAGACAAACGAGGGTAACGAGGGAGACACAGGTGGAGCAACTGAAACAATGATTAGATAACAAGGCGGGAGGAGACAGACAATAGGCAGGAGAGCACATGGCACCAACAACAAACAACAAGACATGTGCTCAACACATAGAAACATCTGGTGGCCGGTCAGGACACACCAGCAGGACCGTGACAATTAGACGTTTCCAATCGTTTTGTTGCTCTGTGGCATTGATCTCATGAATCTCACCGCAGCTGCTCATTAAATCTTTTCAAATACAGGATAATGCTTTAAACTATTCAATAAAATAAATCATTAATCTCATAATATGAACATTTTGATCAGTACTTGGCCAGTTTCATCTCTAAGTTCTGGTAAAAAAGGGCTTCTCAAACTCTTACCATTAACTAAACTAAAACATATTAAAAAAATCAGTAATTGAAAAAAAATAAAAATAAATACTAATACAAAATTACAAATGCCCCCTTGCCAACTAACCCAAAAATGAAATAAGTTAAGGTACTAAAATGACCAAAACTGAAATAAAAATAGCTAAACAGAATAAAAAAATACATAATTAATATTAAAAAAAAAAAATTATTCAATAATATAAAAATATAGGTAAAATAACACCTTGATTTGATTGTCAGACAGTAGCAAAACATGATGACAATGTACTCAAAACATTTGATAATCTCCAAATAATATAAAAACAACTAACAAACATGTGAATGTTATGATTTGCTGAATCAATCTTTTCTGTCATGCTTTCTGGTCTATGTATGGGTATTAATATATATATAACAAGTAGGTTTATATGGCACATGGTCTTATTAGGGTCAATTCCAGTATAAATACTTCAACATGAATTCTGTACTTTATCAAATTGGAAAAGAGTCCATTGCATGCTGATAATGTGTCTAAACACTGAGATTAGCTGTGTATTTGTGGTCAGTGTTTATGGATGTGTTCAGGGGCCATCTGTTTCTCTATGGATCCTCAGGCGCGATCATCTCAAACACACAAACAGATCAGAGGAGTTAAGAGGAGCATTCAGGTTTGTGTCCACAGAAAAGCAGCTCAGTCTGGAAACACAAAAGTGTGTTCAGTGACGCATTTACAGCCGAGACTAAAGCTAAACGTCATAAGTGATAGCATGAGGCGTCTCTGAGCTTCAGAGGAGGGAAAGATCTTCAGTGAACAATCAAGTGATTTCAGAGCTGAAATATAGAGCATGAGTCGTATGGACAGTCTTTTTTGTCTCGACAGTATTTGCATGAAAACGGTAAGTTTTTTGTTTTACAGAAATAAAGTCATTAAGTGCACTTAAGCATGCTTTCAAAAGAGTAGAGAAATAATATACTTAAGTGTGAACTGAATGTATTTTTTAAATACATGTTAATAACAAATGTTTAAATGTAACATCTAAAATCAAAATGTGTACCTCATTTAAAACTCATTGCGAAAAGAATACAATTTAAAAGAATACACTTTTCACAAAAGTGTGAACTATTTAATCTTTTCAGAATTAACCGCATGTTAATTGCAATTAAATAAACATCTATTATAGATAAAATTGCATATTAAAACACAAAATAAGTATACTTCTTTAAATCATGACTAAAGATTATTAAAATGCCAGGATTTAAAATGCACTTAAGTAATGTACTTTGTTAATTAATATTGCATATACAATAAGTTTCACATCAAAACACATTAAACATCAGCATATTAAAACAAATGATTTAAAACGTACTTTAAACTTTTAATTTGACATTATCACAAAGGTCACTTTTTGATACAAGTGTACTTAAGTGTCTTTAGAAACAGTCATGAAAGTGCCTCTCTTTCAGTCACATAAGTGGCCTTTTATTTCATTCATATTATAATATCTGCACTTTTTAAAATGTACTTTTAAGATTTGAAGTTTAAGTACACAATGCAATCAAACCAGGGGCGGTTCTAGGGTGAGTGGATATCCGGGGCTTAGCCCAGAGACATCCATACCTGTCAGAATACACTTTAAATAAAATATATTTAAAAGTCACATTGGCTAAGAAGCTTTATCTTTTTAAAAGCTGTAAATCTTTCTAAAAATATTAATTATTAAAATAAAATTGTCACAATGAGTTTAACTGTAAACAATAATCTATACTCATTCTCATGGGCGTAACCACCATATACTTTGGGGGGGACGTGTACCAAAAATACCAATCTGTCCCCCCCAATAACAGGCCTATTATATTGTAATATGTGACATATGATATGCCCTCCTTTTATGAACCCTGGTTGTAGCCTAGTGGATCTGTTGTTATTTCTGATTTACTTTCAATTTAGGAAAAACAAGGGAAACAAAACTGTGTGACCACCCCCCTCGATTGTACACTTGGTTGAGCCCGTAAACGCCGGCTTGCGGCATCGTTTGAAAAAACCGCTCAGTGCGACTGTCACTGGTGCTTAAATTAAATGAAGGTAGGAGCTAAAAGAAAGAAGCAGGACGAACAGGCGGACATTCGCCTTTTTTTCAGACGGTAAGCAAGTAGACACCTAAAAAGTAGTGCCATGGTCAAAAATACCGCGGAAATTTTTGAATAAATGTGAAAAAATATCACGTTTAAATGGCTCAGTATTATAGCTAGGTAACTTAGCTAGCATGAAACCCTGAAAATAGGCTGAATAATGAACTGCTGGAGTCACAGACCAAGGAGTTCCCGCACTTCCCACTCCATTGATAAGCCTCTATTCATTCGTTGATGGCCTGTTTGTTTTTACGATCTGATCCGCGACTGAACTTAAAAAAAAATATCTGGGGGAGGGCTCACATTTGGACCCCCCCAATATCTATACCATGGTTACGCCCTTGCGTCATTCTCAACCGTTATATGATCAATATGATCCAAAATGCAAATCCCATAATTTAAAAACGAATAATAAATACAATATCATGATTAAAAACCTATATGTGTTGTTTAACAGTGACACAGCTCAGTAACAAATAACGTATTTTGACGGATGGCGAGACTGTTACAGCGATAAGTTATATAACGTTAGTAAGTTACAGATACCTGAGGCAGCAGATTCTTGCCGTTTAAGTGCTGGCTGGGGGTGTTTTACTTCCTTTTTTGGAAGAATTTTGAAATGTCTATTTTTATTTTCAAATAAATTAATATAGTAAAATAACACACACCAATGAACCATCTGGCTCCCCAAGATCTGATCTCATTGGCTGGATCGTATAGATCCTATAACTTCTTATCGTCGGTTGGCCAGTTTACATGTCAGTCAAAATGGCTACGAGCCTCAGTGGGCGGTCCTTATCGGGAGTGAATGAATGACAACGTAAAGTTGACACTGTTATGTGTGCAGAGAACAAATCTGCGGTTGTAGTAAATATTTTATAACTCAGTGATAGTGCTTACGAGGCATGTAATAAAAACATTAGGGGCTTTACTGAAAACATTCGGGGCTTCAGCCCCCTTAGCCCACCCCTAGCGCCGCCCCTGAATCAAACGCACATCTCTTCATGCTCATGATGACAGAATAATCATGTTTAGTGTGCTATTTCTTTAATAAGTCATAAGAAGTGAAACACAAGTGTTTTTCTGGACGGGTTTCTGATCCTGTAATAAACACTCGTCTGTTCTGACGAGAGCTGCAGAGAGTTTCTGAGCAAGTGGTTATGATTTATTCACTCCGAAACACGCGGCGATCTCTCCTCCATTCAGAGAGACTGAGAGAGCGAGACAGACAGTGTGTGTTCATGTGAGTAATGATGCTGTGTTGTGATGTGTTATTCATCGAGTCTGATGATGAATGACTCCCTTCAACACCAGATAGAAGATTCCCCAGCGTGACACACACACACACAGATCAGCTCTGTCACGCGTGTGTGTGTTACTCTAATAACTCAGGTTAATTCTGATCCGCTCTGAACTCAGGACTGCCGGAGACTCAGGTCATCTCTGATTGGCCCTCCTTACATCTGTCTGAGCCAATCAGAGCTGGAGAGGAAGAATTTTCAAATATCTGAAAGATAACATGATGTGTATTTTGAAGGAAGCAAGCTTGATATTCGCCAGCAGAATAGTGTTTTGACCATTGTGAAAAATAAGTGCACTTAAAGGGATAAATCGCCAACAAATTAAATTCTGTAATTAATTACTCACCCCTCACGTCGTTACAAACCCATTAGACCTTCGTTCATCTTCAGAACACAAATTAAGATATTTTTGATGAAATCCGAGAGCCGACATCCAAAAGCTGAATGTAAACAACACATTTACATTCACCATTTCATCAAAAATATCTTAATTATATATTATTAAATATCTTAAAGGAAAGCATGCACATGTCACATTGCCTATTTTGCCAATGTCTTGATCGTGGTAGTAGCCTTGCTGTCTATGGAGGATCAGAGAGATCTCAGATTTTATTAAAATATCTTAATTTGTGTTTTGAAGATGAACAAATGTCGGTTACACTTTATTTTAAGGTGTCATTGTTATTGTGTAATTATACTTATGAGCACTGAGTGATATTAATTAACTACATGGACGTTACTAAAATAAGGGTTAGGGTTTGGTTTAGGGTTACTTGCATGTAAATGTGCATAATTTATTGTTATTATAATAGTAAGTACATGTAAGATGCGTAACAAGTACACCTTAAAATAAAGTGTTACCCGAAGGTCATCATGGGTTTGAAATGACATGAGGGTGAGTAATTAATGACATAATTTACATTTTCGGTGTGAACTAACCCTTCAACTGTACTGAATGTGCACTTTTAGTGTATTTCAAATCTTAAAATTAGTTTTACAAACATGTACTTGGAGATAATAAAATTTTAATAAAATGAAAGGCCACTTAAGTGACTTCAAGAGAGACACTTTGCAACTGCTCCAAACACACTTAAGTACACTTTTAAAAAGTGCAATTGTGTAATAAAATCAAAAGACAAGTTTTACTTAAGTACATGTGTTGACTAACATATTAAAGCACTTGATTATCATAGTGTTATTCGACTTAACATTGTACATATTTATATATTTTAAATGCATTAAATTACACTACATTTACATATTTATGTAAATACATTAAGTTAGCTTGTCAGTCAAATAGACAATATAATTAATTATGAAATTGCATATAAACATGTACTTAAGTGGGTCAAAAACACTCTAATGTTCAGTTAATGCATTTAATATAAATTTGACCTATAATGCATTTAATAGCAAATAACACGCCGTTCTCAGAAAGTGTCAGAAAACATTACATTCAGTTCAAACTATATAAGTGTGTTTAGATTTCCCAAATAATTACTCATTACACAAACTGTGCTTCTTTTTCACAAGGACAGCTAGATCTGTGAAATAGTCTTAATTACAGAAACTCTAATAATGCGGTGTATGTGTAATAAAAGAGTGTGTCCTCCGGGGTCAAAGGTCACATCAGACATGAACGTGTGGTCAAGCTCAGCCCTTGACCTCAGTGTCCGTCACCCTTCTTTAAAGTCTGAATGCAGGTTAATGACGCCTCGAGAGCATTGATTGAGATAAAGAAAACATCATGCTGCTTATGTCGAAGGGCATGTAAACCGGTGTGTGTGCTTTCAGCTGAATCTCCAGATAATGAACTGCTAAATAACCCAGTGTTTCTGCTGAGAGAGGAGGATCGCAGGGATTTTCAGGAATCTGCATTCTGTGCTCCTCTGGGGTTCTCCAGCGTACAATAGAGATTTTACAGCAGATGTTCGTATCTCTTTATTTAAAGCAAGTGTTTGAGATAGTCTTTAGGAGATCTGCTCTCAGTAAATGTTTGACTTTTTCAGCAAGAATGAGCAAAAAACTATGTTTTTGTATTTTGCACTTTAAATACGCCACAATTAAATTACATTCTGGCTGAAGTAGGGCTGTGCAATTAAACGAAATTCAGTTTTGATTTCGGCCTACAACGATTATGAAAATACAGTAATCGAGATAAAACGATTATTGCGCCCCGGCGCTCGTGTTCCTCCATAAAAGCCCAATTTAATGTGCAAATCATATAACGAGACTTAAGTAAAATGTGCCGTGCTTGATTTAAGTTGATTATCAAGTGCTTTAATATGTTAGTTTGCCTTTTAGGGCCTTTGACACTCTAAACCATAGAATTCTCTTGTCTAAATTATTAAGTTTAAATTTTTCTCCACATACTTTAAGATGGATCGAATCATACTTGTCAGGTCGCACACAGTATGTTAGTATACAGAATTATAATTCAGCTCCCCTAAGTATATCCACTGGTGTTCCACAGGGATCTATTCTGGGTCCTTTACTTTTTACGTTGTACATCAATGATCTTCCATCCGTCTGTCCTAACACTAACATTTAAATGTATGCAGATGACACTGTCATTTATATACACGGAAGTAGTGTGTCACAAGTTGCAAATGAACTTACAGAATCTTTGGTTCATGTTGCAGCTTGGCTAGAACAATGCTGCTTAGTTAAACATCTCTAAAACAGTGTGTATGTTTATCACCAAAACTAAGAATTTAAGTGTAGTGACAGATGTATTTGTATCAGGGGAAAGATTACAAGTTGTACCTGAATATAAGTACCTTGGTGTTCTGATTGATTCCAAATTTTCATTTAAGGCGCAGGTTAAAAAGGACTGTAACCGGGTCAGATTTAGTTTATCAAATTTTAGATTTATTCGTGATTATATGTCATCTGACGCCGCTCTGATATATTTCCATGCATATATATTCTCATATTACTGTTTAACAACTTGGTCGCACGCCAGTATTACTACTCTGAAACCACTAGAGTCTTTGTATAAACAATCACTAAAAACGCTTGATAAGAAATCAGTTCAGTTTCATCATTGCTCAATTTTAAAATACAATTTGCTAAGCTGGGATAACTTGATCAAATATGTACATATTTGTCTGCTGTTTAAGACTATGAATAGCTTATTTTCACCACTAAAACAGTTTGTGAATATTAGAACAACTGCTCACCGATCTACAAGGGGTTGGGAAAGAGCGGACTGTTTTATTCCTTTCAAAAGAAGTAACTTCAGTCAGTCTGTATTTTCAGTCAAAGCTGCAAGGCAATGGAACTCCATCCCATCAACAATTAGACGATTACATACTTTTGGCTCTTTTCAGTCTCATCTTAAAAAATGGTTACTAACAACTCAGCACGGTCAACATTAGTATTGTATTCTTGACAATAGACTTCCTTGTACTAATTGGCTATGTTGCTCTTTCCTGTTGACATCTTTCTCTTTTCTCTCTCTCTTTCTCTTTCTCTCATGTTTACCTTCTTTTAGATAATTCACTTATATTTTGTATTTTAGTAGAGATTTTTCTGATTGTGTGTGATTTTTGTTTTCTGTAATATATATTATTTGTATTTATTTATTTTTTATTTTATTTTTTTATCTTCTCTCTCCATATGATGTGTATATGTGTGATGCTCTGTCTTTGTTTTAGGGTGACCTTTTAACATTCTGTCAAGGGTCTACAGATGAAAAATAGCCTTTTGGGCTAATTCTGGCACGTTTACAGTTATGTTTATTAATGTGCATTGACCCTGTAAATAAAAATAATAATAATAATTAGATGTATTGTTGTTGTTAAAAGCGTGACACAGAACATGCGCTTGTGATTACTGTGTATGCGCTCGAGACAGAACACAACACGGACATGTAACGTCATCTTTTAGCGCCTAAACGCTCAAATACACACAACAATGTGTCAAAATGCGGCGCTTAGTGATTATTCATGTAGCCCTCGTCGCTTATGTAATAATTGAACGTTTAAGGATTGAACAGTTGAGGATGAAAATACGTGTGTAACAGTAAATAGGATCCGTGTGGCTCTTAAAGAGACAGCGCGCTATATTCCTGCAGTGACTGTGTGCTTTATATTAATAATCAAACAAATACTTGTGTAACAGTAAATAGGATCCGTGCGGCTCTTAAAGAGACAGTGCACTATATTCCTGCTCCGACTGTGTGCTTTATATTAATAATCAAACAAATACTTGTGTAACAGTAAATAGGATCCGTGCGGCTCTTAAAGAGACAGCGTGCTATATTCCTGCAGCGACTGTGTGCTTTATATTAATAATCAAACAAATACTCGTGTAACAATAAATAGGATCCGTGTGGCTCTTAAAGAGACAGCGCGCTATATTCCTGCAGTGACTGTGTGCTTTATATTAATAATCAAACAAATACTTGTGTAACAATAAATAGGATCCGTGCGGCTCTTAAAGAGACAGTGCACTATATTCCTGCTCCGACTGTGTGCTTTATATTAATAATCAAACAAATACTTGTGTAACAGTAAATAGGATCCGTGCGGCTCTTAAAGAGACAGCGTGCTATATTCCTGCAGTGACTGTGTGCTTTATATTAATAATCATACAAATACTTGTGTAACAGTAAATAGGATCCGTGTGGCTCTGAAAGAGACAGCGCGCTATATTCCTGCTCCGACTGTGTGCTTTATATTAATAATCAAACAAATACTTGTGTAACAGTAAATAGGATCCGTGCGGCTCTTAAAGAGACAGCACGCTATATTCCTGCAGCGACTGTGTGGTTTACATTAATAATGAAACAAATACTTGTGTAACAGTAAATAGGATCCGTGCGGCTCTTAAAGAGACAGTGCGCTATATTCCTGCAGCGACAGTGTGCTTTATATTAATAATCAAACAAATACTTGTGTAACAATAAATAGGATCTGTGCGGCTCTTAAAGAGACAGTGCGCTATATTCCTGCAGCAATTATGTGCTTTATATTAATAATCAAACAAATACTTGTGTAACAGTAAATAGGATCCGTGCGGCTCTTAAAGAGACAGCGTGCTATATTCCTGCAGTGACTGTGTGCTTTATATTAATAATCAAACAATTACTTGTGTAACAGTAAATAAGATATTTACTAATATCGCTCTGGTTTTGGAGGCAAATCTGCAGAACTGTGTGGAATGGCTTTTAATTTGATAAAACATTGAATTAAGCTGAGATAACTATTTATCTGAAGGCATATGACTTGATGATACAGGGTTATCACTACTCCAGGATAAGAATACATGCGTACAAATATTAATTTTAATACACTGATGTTAGCTACAGATCCCAACTTTAATTGGTTTTAAAACTCAGATTTATGAGCTGTTAAAACATGAACTCATCTGTTAATTTTTTGTGTAAAAACCCAGCATTTTTTATTGTTATTATCAGGGTGTAAATTTTGATGCTGTTTTAATTTGCACTCCTGCAAAACACTTCTTGGTGTGTTACAGTTTTCTTTTTTTAGATATATATCCATAATTTGTTTTATTTTCACTCCTGTGTTCTCCGTCTGCTGGTGAGCAACAGAAACAAATAATAAACAGAAATCACAGAGGAAATCCGTCGAGTCTAAAAGTCTCAGCTGTGGGACGAAAGCAGTGGGTGTTCAGATGCACAAATTAACCACAAAAATAATAACAAAGAATAAGTTCAAGACAAATTCTGTTCATATCCACAAATATGTCTGAGAGTTGAAAATTGTGAGTCTTTGTGGAAACGTGGGTGTTGTTGTGCTCCAGCATTGATGGAGCATCTAAAGGTTATATGTGACAGTTCAGACCAGACCAGAGCGGTTTAACAGTAACTGGGTTTCCAAACCGTTGCTAAAACGTCTGTAGTGGTTATTAGCGAGATGCTAGGTGCTTGCTAAGATGTTCTTCATAGCTGCCAGGGCATTGTTAAGACGTTTCCTAAGTTCTGTGAGGTGTATTCTAGGGTCACTCATCTTAACTTCCACCAGTTTCCTCACTGCAGTCTGCTAGAGGATTATTATATACTAGATTATTGCTTCAGTCAGTGTCTAAACATACAGTCAGCAATCTTGTGACCATGAGGAACTTAATGAGTGTACTGTTTCTGCACCATGCAAAAATTTTACCTTTCGGGGTATAGCAGATTTTCCTTCGGGTAGTACCCTTTAAAGGGACGACTTTGTACCTTGCCTACCCCTGAAAGCAGTGGGGATTTCTTTAAGACTGCAAGAAAAGCTTGGCTTCCCATATAATGTCAAACAATATATGGTCAAATATGTATATTAACATTTTATTGACTAAAAATGCGTTCGAACACGTTCATCTCGAAGACGAGTTGGTTCAGAATCAGCTACATATAGCAGGTCGGCTGACTCGGTTTCCTTCTCCTACATTCCCGTAGCATCACAGTGCATTTCCCTGTTGAAGCCTAGCGTCTATTGACTTCAATGGGACTGATTTGAACAGATTTTTTTCAGTGCTTGGAAACTAGACGGTCATTGGATAAATGCTGTGATTATGATATAAATGCTGGGACTCCGGGCTTCTGCGTGATGATTGGAGGGTCTGTCGAAAGACTGCATCTCCTTTTGATTGACAGCGATTTTGTACTATAAAAAGTCGCTGACGCTGAAGCTACTCGGGCTCAGTCCCATCACGGATGTGTCGTGAAAGACTAACTGCTGCAACCTATTTCTTAGTATTTGCTTGGCCAATTTTCATCATACATTTCATACAATTATACACCACAGTCCTTGTTTCAGTTTAACCTAATTCTCACATTTTCTCAGTCGAAGTTTAAGATCGTTTGCTCATTCATTCATACAGTAGGCTAGAGCATTTTCTTGAAAAGGAACGTAGGGTAGAATTTATGTATAAATAAATGGACAATTTTTATGATGTTAGCCGAAAATGAGCTCCCCCTCTTTGAAAGACCAGCAGCCGCCACTGCCTAAAAGTTACATATTAGTTTCTTAGAGTAGCATTATTTACCTTTATGGTACTATTTTGAACATTTAGGAGTAAACAGGGTACAAAGATGACCCTCTGAGGATACTGCCCCAGTGAAAAGGTGTTGTAAATCTTAAAGGTACAGCTTTTGCACATTTATTCTGAGAGTATGTACAACATGCTCCCACTGCCAGAAACTCTGAGGCTCTACTGAATGAGCTGAGAGCCTTTAGGAGGGGGCATGGAGAGAACCTTAAGCAAATGCAAAGCTAGATAAACAAGAAGATAAAACGTCAAGGCCTCCAGAAGGAGCGCAGAAGGACAAGCTGCTCAGGTAGTAAGGTACAGCCATTCTTGCATAAGCGCAATCAGAAATACCCACCAAGCTGAACCATATATTTCACATTTTTGACCGCAGTAGCAAACCAAACTAAACCACGTCTTTATTAGTTTGGCATGAGACCCAATGAAGCACTACACAGAACATCACAGCAGAGTGAACAAGCAAATAAAGAGTCTCCATTAGGAGCTCGGGATCAGATGACATCCATCACCTGTTTAACATGAGTCTCTCTCTGATGAGAGTCCCTGAGCTCAAGGAAACATCTGGGCCCGTATTCACAAAACAGCTAAAAGTAGCTCATGACTCACTGATTTAGGAAAAAATCTTAAAAATAATGGGCGTGTCAGTCCTAAAGTTAGGACTCCTAAGATAATTTCACAAGGCGTTTTAGCGTTAAAACTAGCTCCTAAATCTGTGAAAGGTTAGGAGTAGTGAAGAGGAGTCTTGATCATAAAATAGCTGTTGCCATCAATCTGCCTCAGAACGTGAACATCTTAGAAACATTAGACGATAATGAGCTTTTAAAAAGGTATCACCTTTGGTTTGGAGGTTATCCCTACTACAATTTTTCTTTTGATTATATCCCTGTTTTCATTTTTTTATTCAAATTCTGATTTATTTGATATTTTACTGATTGTTTTGCACAGCACTTTGGTCCGTGTAAGCCGAATTTAAATGTGCTCTATAAATACAATGTACTTACTTACTTCATTAACCAGCTGGGCAAGAACAACAGCTGTCCTAGCGTCGTTTGGTTTTCTTTTAAGTTTGCATGTCTTACTATCAGCAACGATTATTCTACTATGTTAATTAAAAGGCTGTTTATATGCATATTCACTAATTGTTTATGAGAAGCATACATGTATGAGGCTGACAAATAGCTGAACATATTACACTTGCATTTTAAAACCTTTATTTGAATATGGCAACATAATATTGCACTCTACAATATTTCTATGACTAAATATCTGACAGAGACTATCAGCCAATCACTGTGAGCATAGTTGCTGACATCATCCATAACAATGAGGTAAACCCCGCCCCCTTACTCTAGCTTAAGACTTCTCTCTATTCCTTAGTAAAATAGTTTGTCTCAGCAGCTTTGTGAATAGGTTTTAAGAGAAAACTCTTATCTAAAACCTTTTACTGCTCTTTAGGAGAACTCTTAGTGGTGAAGAGATAAAATGTTGTTTTAATATGAGCCCTGGTCTTGGTGTAAAAAAAAGAGGGTCCACCTCCATCCCTAATGATGGAGGACTAGTACCACAGACTCTTCATATCTTTAAGCCCACCAAATCTCCTACTGGAGCCCAGAATCAAGCTGGATTGCCTGTCATCGAAATGCTGCCAAAATTGTCACCTGGACATGGTGACAGCACTGTGAGGACTGTTGACGTAATTCTGCAGAGAGAAATGCAGGCGGACACTTCCATGATCTGACGAACCGCATGCCACCTGACAGGCAGACCACAGATTGTGCGACTGCAGAAGTGTGTGTCTGAGCAGGTGGGGAGTAGCACAAGTGACAGCTCAGGTCATTCCATGTGTGCCGCAAGATGCTTGGTAAGTTTCACCAGTCTGGGAGTGGGACTGTGTCTCAGAATCGAGCTGACTCGCTGTCTGCTGCCTGCATGAAGCTCTGAGATATAATCGGAGGATTGTTTTAAGATTCCTGCAAAAAGCAAACATGGGAGAACTCACCATTGCAATATTGGTTTTGCCATTTGTGTAACAGTTATATAGACAAATAATTAAAATAGAGTGCTTAAATATTGAGACCCCAAAGCACCAAGTTTTGTGTCGCTAAGCAACAAACAGACCATAGAGGCTCTCCTTCCCGCTCAAAGCACTCTGTATCACTCAGATTTACTCCAGGTCTTCTGATTCCTGCTCACCAATCACTAGTGATAGAAACCCTGTCCTTCAACCCACACTTTCACTTTTTAGTAGTTTTGATTGACAGGTAGATGTTGTCACACTATGGGCTTGGCAGATGTGTGCATTGAGGGTGCGTATGAGCACCATTCTGAATCCTACAATGACAAACAGGACACTTTACGGCAGAGGTTCCCAACCACAATCCTAGAGCCCCCCCCCCAATCACAGTATGTTTTCCATGTGTCCTTTATCAAACACACCTGATTCCGATCATCAGCTCATTAGCAGAGACTCCAAAACCTGACATGGGAAGACAAAGGAGAGCAAAATGTGCAGTTTTGGGGGGGCTCCAGGACAAGGCTGGGAACCACTGCTCTACGGCCTTGTGCACCTATTGGACACGGGACTGGTCTGTGGTGACCAAGTCCACAAGAGCACATGAACTGTGATGTTTGGGACAGGTCCCAAGTAATCAAAGAGTCAGAAGAAACACTAACGCAACGACTTAAAAAAAAAAACCTTTCTCCAAGAAAATCTCCACTTCCACACCACTAACACAATATTCCAATTTAAATAAGATTAAGACGATACTCTAATTAAGAATCTACCATGTAAACAGATTTTTGATTACCTTGATCCAGATAAAGTCATTCATTTAATTAAAACGTGAAGTATTCCTATTTTAGTTGCGTTATAGACATATACACACCATAATCACACTATTACAGTTGTGTAGGACTTTTTGCTGCATTTCGCGACAGGATCCACATGTTGACAGTTTTGACATAAATATGATTTTCAGTTACAATAATTAATCCTAAATCTTGACATTAGTAACTTACTTTCCGCAGCATCAGCCGTGCGCAGGCTCTTACTCGTGAATTCAGTTCCCTGGAGACTCTCTAAACGATTCGTTTGAATCAGTGAGTTGTCGACTCGAGAACGACCTCAGATCATTGCTATTCGTGAATGAACCGATTGAACAGGTTCATTGAAAAGAATCAGTTTGTTCATGAATCAGACACCGCTTCTGCGTCTCGGTGCATATTATAAGGAGTATCGATATGTTTTATGAAATGTAGTGAAGTAAAAAGTACGATCGTATGCTTTGTAATGTAATAACGTAAAAGTTACTCAAAATAAAACTACTACAGTGAAGTACTGAACTTCTTCATTACTGTCCACCAGTGTTAATACCTACAACTGCAGACATCCTTCATAGTGAAAATTCAGAAATATAGAAGGATGAAGTCGATGAACAAGCTGGGTCTGACCGAGACCCTCCGGAGGAAGAGTCTGTGGAGGAGACAGGTGTCCAGACTAATGGACAGTGGCAGTGTCTCTCACACAGGTTCAATGAAATGAAGAGTCACAGGTTGTTGATCCATCCTCAGTGTCTCCTACAGACGATTATTCCTGCCCAATATCTGTCTCTGTCCGGATACAGGCCTCTATCTCTCCATATCTTAACCTGTCTGTAGTGAGAACAGAGGACACTCATGAATAAACTCTTGGGATCTGCTCTGAACCCAAACCCCCTGAGCACTGATGATGGCACCAAATGATCATGTGTGTTTGCTCAAACTCGTTCATAGTCAGACATCTATGCCAAACTATGCCAAGACTTCACATAATCACACAACCCATTGGGACTATAGCTCCTGCACTCTTGTGAGGAAGAGCGTGCCAAGATTATCTCACTCTGCTGCGTCGGAGTTATTTAATGGGATGGGTGGAGTCATCTCAGCTAGTGGGTGGAGTTATCTCAGCTGGGGAGCATGTGTGGAGTGTAGAGAACATATGGACAGGATGTTGTGTAGGAGAGAGGAGAGAGAGAGAGAGAGAGAGAGAGAGAGAGAGGTAGCGGTTGTGTTTAATTAGTCTCATCAGAGCAAAGGTGGAGCAGGTAAACAGAAACATGACGTCCTCACACACTTTCTGATTTCCTCGTTGTTCCTCCTTGTTTCTTTCTATCGCTCATTCCTCATTGTTTCACTCTGCGAGTCGAGTCGATGAGAGCAGATGGTCGATCACACAGTGAGGCCGGCCTGCCATCCACCACCACCCCCCCGTTTCAGTATTAATGTGCTTTATTAGCATGATAAATAACGGTACATTCATACTGCCACAGCAGATACAGCTAAGATGCTGACAATAAAAACCAACATTAAAAGTGACAAGAAAAGAGCTCAGACAACTGTAACGCACTAATAATAATGCTCATCATTAAGTGACAGATACACACAGATCAGCAGCGCTGGGGATCATCAGATGACACAGGGAGCGAGGAGCCCATAGCTTGTTTCACAAGTTCATCTGCTCATCCTGTCCTGACTAATGTGGCTGGCTGTTCTTGAAGGAGGGGCTCAGTCCCGTGATTGGGCTCCAGCTCTGAGCAAACACCCCAGACCACAGAACTGGACAGCTCAGAACCGAGACGGGGTGCTGGAGGGACACAAACACCCCAGACGACAGAACTGGACAGCTCAGAACCGAGACGGGGTGCTGGAGGGACACAAACACCCCAGACCACAGAACTGGACATCTCAGAACCGAGACGGGGTGCTGGAGGGACACAAACACCCCAGACCACAGAACTGGACATCTCAGAACCGAGACGGGGTGCTGGAGGGACACAATCACCCCAGACCACAGAACTGGACAGCTCAGAACCGAGACGGGGTGCTGGAGGGACACAAACACCCCAGACCACAGAACTGGACAGCTCAGAACCGAGACGGGGTGCTGGAGGGACACAAACACCCCAGACCACAGAACTGGACAGCTCAGAACCGAGACGGGGTGCTGGAGGGACACAATCACCCCAGACCACAGAACTGGACAGCTCAGAACCGAGACGGGGTGCTGGAGGGACACAATCACCCCAGACCACAGAACTGGACAGCTCAGAACCGAGACGGGGTGCTGGAGGGACACAATCACCCCAGACCACAGAACTGGACATCTCAGAACCGAGACGGGGTGCTGGAGGGACACAATCACCCCAGACCACAGAACTGGACAGCTCAGAACCGAGACGGGGTGCTGGAGGGACACAATCACCCCAGACCACAGAACTGGACAGCTCAGAACCGAGACGGGGTGCTGGAGGGACACAATCACCCCAGACCACAGAACTGGACAGCTCAGAACCGAGACGGGGTGCTGGAGGGACACAAACACCCCAGACCACAGAACTGGACATCTCAGAACCGAGACGGGGTGCTGGAGGGACACAAACACCCCAGACCACAGAACTGGACAGCTCAGAACCGAGACGGGGTGCTGGAGGGACACAAACACCCCAGACCACAGAACTGGACAGCTCAGAACCGAGACGGGGTGCTGGAGGGACACAAACACCCCAGACCACAGAACTGGACATCTCAGAACCGAGACGGGGTGCTGAAGGGACACAATCACCCCAGACCACAGAACTGGACAGCTCAGAACCGAGACGGGGTGCTGGAGGGACACAATCACCCCAGACGACAGAACTGGACATCTCAGAACCGAGACGGGGTGCTGGAGGGACACAAACACCCCAGACGACAGAACTGGACATCTCAGAACCGAGACGGGGTGCTGGAGGGACACAAACACCCCAGACCACAGAACTGGACATCTCAGAACCGAGACGGGGTGCTGGAGGGACACAAACACCCCAGACCACAGAACTGGACATCTCAGAACCGAGACGGGGTGCTGGAGGGACACAAACACCCCAGACGACAGAACTGGACATCTCAGAACCGAGACGGGGTGCTGGAGGGACACAATCACCCCAGACCACAGAACTGGACAGCTCAGAACCGAGACGGGGTGCTGGAGGGACACAAACACCCCAGACCACAGAACTGGACAGCTCAGAACCGAGACGGGGTGCTGGAGGGACACAATCACCCCAGACCACAGAACTGGACAGCTCAGAACCGAGACGGGGTGCTGGAGGGACACAAACACCCCAGACCACAGAACTGGACAGCTCAGAACCGAGACGGGGTGCTGGAGGGACACAATCACCCCAGACCACAGAACTGGACAGCTCAGAACCGAGACGGGGTGCTGGAGGGACACAATCACCCCAGACCACAGAACTGGACAGCTCAGAACCGAGACGGGGTGCTGGAGGGACACAATCACCCCAGACGACAGAACTGGACATCTCAGAACCGAGACGGGGTGCTGGAGGGACACAAACACCTCAGACGACAGAACTGGACATCTCAGAACCGAGACGGGGTGCTGGAGGGACACAAACACCCCAGACCACAGAACTGGACAGCTCAGAACCGAGACGGGGTGCTGGAGGGACACAATCACCCCAGACCACAGAACTGGACATCTCAGAACCGAGATGGGGTGCTGGAGGGACACAAACACCCCAGACCACAGAACTGGACAGCTCAGAACCGAGACGGGGTGCTGGAGGGACACAAACACCCCAGACGACAGAACTGGACATCTCAGAACCGAGACGGGGTGCTGGAGGGACACAAACACCCCAGACCACAGAACTGGACAGCTCAGAACCGAGACGGGGAGCTGGAGGGACACAATCACCCCAGACCACAGAACTGGACAGCTCAGAACCGAGACGGGGTGCTGGAGGGATGCTGGAAAAGCCATCGCTGCTGCTTACATACTTCTGTGGTGATGATCGACAGGACTACATTTACAACGTCATTACATTCACACCATAACGCATACTCGATTCAAATAAGTAGTGCATGTTATTTTTTCCCTAATTACTTGATTTATTGACAAATACAATTGCAATACGTATAAACAAACAAACAAGTATGCTTTGGGGAAAAAACTAACAATATTTTGACTTTTAAACACTGTTTGTATGTTAGCTGATTCACTTGTCTGTCACAAGAATGTCTTTGACAAACATTGATTTACGGTTAATTTACTGCAAATATTAATATGCATCATTATTTTAATAACATTGTGTAATTAATTAGAATCGTTTCATTTGATAGATAGATAGATGGATGGATGGACGGATGGATGGATGGATGGATGGATAGATTATTCAGTTATGCTTTCATTTTAATGTGTTTATTTTTATGACAAATATTTGTCTTGCCAATTTTAATTAACTGAAAGGACTAACACAAAATAAAACAAGTCAAAGTACAACAATAGTGGCGAGTCAAATAAAGTATGAAACTATGGACTGGGCAAATAAATAAATCAACTAATTAAATTAAACAATAAATAAGGTGTATGTGTAGAGCTTTCCATACAGTCATTTACTGCGTGTAATACGAGGTAATCTACTTTAATAATCATTATATTAAAAAAGAAAATGCTGTTAAATGGCGTTTGGTTTAGATGTTGCACCAGTGTGTGATGTATTTCATATCAGCTGCTCATGTACACTCCACAGAGAGACAGAAACACACACATACATATTTATGA
>CM049819.1:47996381-47998881 GCA_027422435.1 Schizopygopsis pylzovi | reverse complement strand
ACACACACACACACACACACTACACACACACACACACACACACACACTGAGTTTCTGCACAAATGTCCCAATCACACACACACTCACACACTGAGTTTCTGCACAAATATCCCGATCTCACACACACACACTGAGAGTTTCTGCACAAATGTCCCGATCACACACACACACACACACACACACACTGAGTTTCTGCACAAATGTCCCAATCACACACACACTCACACACTGAGTTTCTGCACAAATATCCCGATCTCACACACACACACTGAGAGTTTGCACAAGCACAAATGCACACGATCACACACACACACACACCTAGTTTCTGCACAAATGTCCCGATCACACACACACACACAGAGTGAAAGTATCTGTACTTACTCCAAACGCTGAAGATCACTAAGCACTGACTGAAACACGAGAAAAACACACAATCATCAGTAGGGCACGAGGAAGACGAGGAGGATGAAGATGCTGATGAAGATGAAGACTCACCCAAAAGGCTTCAGAGGAGCGCTGAGGATCCGGAGGAAGGTTTTATGTCTTTCTGTCACTCCAGCCAGAAACAGCCGCGATGAGGAGGATGAGGATGAAGATGAAGAGCTCTTATTCCACACACTGACAATCAGCTGCGCGTCCGACGCACGCGAGCATCACAGAGAAACGCGCGCGGAGAGGAGATACCTGACTTTGTGTGTGTGCGTGCGTGCGTGCGCGCGCGTGTGTGTGTGTGTGTGATAGAGAGAGAGCGAGACTGACGCGCGCACCTGCAGTTCCGCCGCGCGCCGCATCCCAGATCAAACACCTCCATCTGATTCATATGGACTATGATATTTCATGTGTACTGATTGTGTCTTTATCTGTCTATAACAACAAAAGCCAAATCAGATCTGTTTATTTCAAAACGTATCGGTTAAAAACAAACAGTGATTACTATAATGCGTGCAGGACAGTACAAACTGTTCTAATGTCGTCATTAAGTTATGACAACGTTTGTTCTCAAAATGTTTATTTTTTATGCATTTAATATGTGCTATAGCAAACTTTAAAGGGACGTTCCATTGAATCATTGTTGCAAACATTATGGGATCGTTACTTGTGAATGTTCTCTGAACGTTCTGAAACATTTGAATCATGTTGATCCCTCACGTGCGTCTCTGAGATGTCTGTTCACGTTATCTGACAGACGTCTGTGAGATGCCAGTTTCACATACATTATACATAATAGAGACATCTTTTACAGTTTTTCTCAATTGCTAAAACACTAAACCCTATTGTCTGAACCAAATGCTCAGTTGCCTGAACCCACTGATTGAATCAATCACTCTTTTGGCAAAACCATAAGCACTTTTCACCTGTTTAGACACAACTTGCCAACACATTTTCATTGTGATGCACCCGTGCTGCATAATGGTGAGCACAGGTGACAAAAGTCAAACACAATTAAAGCACAGGTGTCACCACTTGAACACAACAACTCAAAATTGATCACACTTGTGGCTAATGATGTGAGGGAACATATACAGTAAGCCAGTTCAGAGAGCACTGGTTTGTGAGGCCCTACAATTGATAGAAATCTGAGAGGAAGAGTTCGTGTGAGAGGAGGTCGAGGTGGTCAGCGAAGACAAAGAACAGTAATATCTGATGAAATCAGAGCTACTGTGATTGACCATGTTCTTGTCCATGGTATGAGCATGAGGGAGGCTGGACAAAGGGTACAACCAAACATCAGTAGATTCACTGTGTCCACCATAATCCGAAGATTTAGAGAAGAGAACAGGTAATTATCTTTTTTGACATTATAGAACAGTATGTAAATGTTGACAGCAATTACTGTATGACATACTATATACTGTACCACAGTATACTGTAAGTAAATATATGTTTCAGTACATCACTGTACCAATGTACTGTAGTATTGTAATGGAGGGTTGGTCTAACTGTTTGTAGGCCTAGTATTCCATGTATATTTTTTGTAACTCCATGTTCTCTTTTTGTAGAATTGAAAGACTGCCACATGGGGGTGGGAGGACAGGTATGTTCTCTCCACACCAAGAGACCCTAATTGTTGATATGGTCCATGAGAACAATGCCATTAAACTGAGTGCAATTCAGCAGAAGATCATTGAGGACCATGTCAATTTTGAGGGTGTCAACAGTGTCAGCCTCTCTACTGTTGATCGTGTCCTCAAGCGCAACAGACTGCGCATGAAACAGCTATACAGAGTGCCCTTTGATCGCAACTCAGACAGAGTCAAAGAGCAAAGATTCCAGTATGTACAGGTTGGCATATATCCAGACACATTCAATGTTGATTACTCTAAGTAGTGATTTACTGTAGTGGCCTAAATCACTTTTTCCGTATCACTTACAAAACTATATATATTTCTACAGAGGGTTTTTGAACTGGATGCAATGGAAAGACCCCATGAATACATGTACATGGATGAAGCTGGGTTTAATCTCACCAAAAGGAGAAGGAGAGGCCGTAATGTGACTG
>CM049819.1:47978881-47993881 GCA_027422435.1 Schizopygopsis pylzovi | reverse complement strand
AGTAGGACTTAAGTACATATGTATATTAATGTCATAATGACTTCTATTGTATTTTAAATATAGTTACAGTATTGCTGAATGCAAGTATGCATGATGATTTTGTTAAATACGTTTGCAAATGTGCAATTTAGTAAAAATTAAAGGATAATTAAGTACTTTACCCCCCGGTTTCACAAACAAGGCTTAAGCATAGTCCTAGACTAAGATCTAAGTCTGATCTGTTTCAACTGAAACAAACTTGCACTGAGTGATCTTAAAATATATCAGTGCCTTTTTTTTGTCTCAAGATGTAATGAATTTATTTTAAGCTTGTTTATAAAACTACTTAAATGTCCATGAACTATGATCTAGTCCTGGCTTAGTCTAAGCCCTGTCTGTAAAACTGGGCCGATATGTGTTTAGTTAGTCAGCGCATCAAAATCCGTGTATGTCTTTAAACAAGAAAAACATAATTAAATTGCAATGATTTAAAATGTGCATTTAGGTAAACCTTTAAATGTGACATTGTTACAAAGGTCATTGTTATAAAGTGTACTAACACTGTGAAAAAAGTCCATGATAAAAGAGCTAAAGCTGCCAAACAAAACCTGTAAAATTAAAGTAAAATATCGTAATTGAAACAAGTTTTATCTTCTGTAAAACATTTAATGAAAATATCTGTACAATTATAGTTTTTTTGCACTTTACATCAATATTTGACTGTAATTTTATGGTTTTTGTTTGTCATTTGATCATTTTTTTGATTTTATGATTTTATTTTTTGTACAGTGTGTGTTTAGAAACACAGTCAAGAAAGTGTCCCTGTTTAAATCACTTAAGTGGCCTTTTATTTTATTGAATATTACTGAAATAAAAGGCCACTTAAGTACACTTTAATCTGTATTTTGTAATACACTTTTAAGATTTGAAGTGCACTACAAGTGCATATTTAATATAATCAAGCACACTTTTTCACAAGGTCTGAATGCAAATGTACTAAATTCGCTTTCGGCTAATGGTTGGCACTGAAGTCTGTGCTGCTTAAGTGACATCAGCGAAAATCAACCGTGTATCAGAAAAGGAACAAGTCATTTCAGTCAAATCTCTGGGAAAACACTCCGTCTTACTTCACTGACAAAGTTTTGCTCCCAGAGGTAGCAGCAGTTGCCAGAAAACACCTGATCTGCTGCCGACGTACTTTGCATCTGAAAATATCCACATTGTTAAATTACATTCTGTGAAGTTTGTCTGAAAACCATTAGTCGCTTGCCAATTAAAATCTCTAATGACTCAGTGCTTAGAAGTCTGTGGCAGCGTTCTGTGAATACTGAACAAACACCTGCGCTCTGAAGCGCCATCAGGATTCTAGCGGCTTCCGCGCAGTCTTAATTGTGGAGGCTTCACATGCTGAGCGCTTCTCAACTAAAGATTTATATTCCCAGCCTTCTCCTGCTCTCTCCCTCCATGCTCTTCTTCACTTGGCTTTGAGAGCCGGGTCGTTCTGACCCATTGCTCTGCTTTGCCTTTTACACATCAAATGCATATCTGAGCCGAGATTTTATTAAAAAACAATGGTTGGAATGCGAGCTAAGCAAACCACGTCTCACTCAACCATAAATCATTACAATTTAGACACATTTCATTGTTTAAAACACGTATTTTTAGCTAAAAAACGTAAAAATAGTTGTCTTTTATAACAAGATATTTGCATCAATGCATTTGTATAATTTTATCAATAAGCAATTTAGATTTGTAGACGCCTTAACCTACTCCCAAACCTAAACTTACCCATTTTACAGTCAGCGTGGGGCCGTTTGCGGTCGCTGGATTTGCTGCTCGGGATGGAGATGAAGGTCGCCGACGCTGAATAAAGACTTTGATTCGGGTCTGTTCCTCGCAGTCGTATAGATTCTGGGGATCTGGATTACAGCGCACAAATACAATTATTTCATTTCTTAATTATGTTGCGGTTTTGGTGTTTTTATAGTTCTATTGTCAGTCACAACATTTTAGACAAAATGCTTTTTGTGGCCCATGACAAACAATAAACATTACATGGCAAGTAACGGTTAAATGATTTCAAATGTTATTTATTTTAAGGTTTAAAGTGAAGTTTTATTTATTAACATTATGTAGGCCTATTATTGGAAATGAGCTGGCAGGAGAAATCACACAACAAAACGTTATCATTTCATATTAAGTAAACAAGGTAATTTATATGACAACTAATAATACAATTGAGACCGCAATTTCAATATTCATAAGGTTTCATCTGTAGATGTCATCAATACATCCGTTTTGTTCATTTAAATGCTGAAAATACGTCAGTATTGTGTTTTAGTGCCTATAAAAACTTAAGTAAATGTACATACAAAACTATTCTTTTCTTTATTTTTATTACTCAAATTATTCTTATTGTATGTTTTAGTGGTCAAATAAATCACTTATATGATGTCCAAGATTCTGTCTATAATAATTGTATAATTGAAAAACATACAGTGGTATGTATAATGACTAAAATAGTGTAATAGTTTGTAGAACTCTTCAATACATTTGGTAAATAAATTTTTTCTCAAAGGTTGGGGGGGGGGGGGGGGGGGGGGCTATATATAGTCTCAGGAAAATCTCATTTTTCTTAGTATCTTCTTCAGATTTGAACTATAAGCTCATGAGACATGTAACTTTCAACCCATTACTTTTCTGGATTGCTCCAGGACTTATTTCATGTATTTTTATATGAAATACAGTTATCTATTTTTTTCATTCAGTGTGGTACACTTTTTTTCAAGGAACTTCAGTCTCTATAACCTTGTATCTTTTTGAGCTTTATCAACTCTGGATGGTGGATAGTAAAGCCCAAAGGGTCTTCTTTGCAAAGGCACCACAATTGTGTGTGTAGCAGACTGAAGTCAGCACCTGTTATCATTTTAAGTTTGGTACTTCTTTTTCAAATGTGAGTCCCAAAATCCCCAAAATGGGGAGTGCTGGTTAACAGGTTAAATATTATTATTCAATAAATAGTATTTTATATAAATAATATTTTATATTAACAGTATTTAATAATAGTGTTTCGTATTGAGAAAACGGTGTTCGTGATGGTGATTTTAGTTACACTGTTCTGCCATTAGATGGCGAAAAGAGAGAGAAAGTTAGTCAGTAGTAAAGACTTTTACTTTGAAAAATAAACGCTATAAAATAAATGCTTGGCGCAGTGAACAGATGCACTGAGCAGCAAAATCACCCTTAACAGGTGAGAGGATATTAACTTTCAATAGATATTCAAATTAATGTTTATTGTGGTATGAGATTGATCTAAAGAATGAATGCTGTATCTGATGCTCGCTCAGTCCATCTCTCTCTCACAATATCTACTACACCAGTGGTTCCCAACCACGTTCCTGGAGGCCCCCAACACTGCATGTTTTCCATGTCACCTTAATCAAACACACCTGATTCAGATCATCAACTCATTAGTAGAGACTCCAAGGCCTGAATTGGGAGTGTCAGACAAAAGTGAGACGCAAAATGTGCAGTGTTGGCGGGCCCCCAGGAACGTGGTTGAGAACCACTGTACTACACATAATACACGTTTTTTTACTACAGTAATACAATGAGCTTTTAATTAAGCAACTCAACGTTCCTTCATTACTAGTTCTAAAGCGACATTTTGGAATTAGTAACGGAGGACAGCTCAGCTGTTAAACTGTCAAACTGTGACAGAATTAAGTAGTTCACACATTTGTGGCGTTGAACTGTTGTATAAATGCAATATCACACTCGTAGACATGAGATATGGCTGTAAGTCAGCACGCTGTGATTATCTACGGCCGATGTACAACCATATCTCAAATCTAAGAGTGTGATATTGCTTATCTATCAATCAATCAATCGATCAATATATATAAACACTGAACAAAATTATAAATGCAACAATTTTGTTTTTGCCCCCATTTTTTGTGAGCTGAACTCAGAGATCTAAGACCTTATATGCATACACAATAGACCTATTTCTCTCAAATATTGTTCACAAATCTGTCTAAATCTGTGTTAGTGAGCACTTCTCCTTTGCCGAGATAATCCATCCACCTCACAGGTGTGGCATATCAAGATGCTGATTAGACAGCATGATTATTACACAGGTGTGCCTTAGGCTGCCCACAATAAAAGGCCACTCTAAAATGTGCAGTTTTACTGTATGGGGGGGGGCTTGACCACCATTTGCCTCACGTAGTGCAACACATCTCCTTCACATAGAGTTGATCAGGTTGTTGATTGTGGCCTGTGTGATGTTGGTTCACTCCTCTTCAACGGCTGTGTGAAGTTGCTGGATATTGGCAGGAACTGGAACACACTGTCGTATACGCCGATCCAGAGCATGCCAAACATGCTCAATGGGTGACATGTCCGGTGAGTATGCTGGCCATGCAAGAACTAAGATGTTTTCAGCTTCCAGGAATTGTGTACAGATCCTTGCAACATGGGGCCGTGCATTATCATGCTGCAACATGAGGTGATGGTCGTGGATGAATGGCACAACAATGGGCCTCAGGATCTCGTCACGGTATCTCTGTGCATTCAAAATGCCATCAATGCAATGGACCTGTGTTCGTTGTCCATAACAGACGCCTGCCCATTCCATAACCCCACCTCCACCATGGGCCACTCCATCCACAATGTTTGACATCAGCAAACCACTCACCCACACGACGCCATACACGCTGTCTGCCATCTGCCCTGTACAGTGAAAACCGGCATTCATCTGTGAAGAGAACACCTCTCCAAAGTGCCAGACGCCATCGAATGTGAGCACTTGCCCACTCAAGTCGGTTACGACAACGAACTGCAGTCAGGTCGAGACCCTGATGAGGACGACGAGCAAGCAGATGAGCTTCCCTAAGACGGTTTCTGACAGTTTGTGCAGAACATTCAATTCATGGGCGACAGCTCTGGTGGACATTCCTGCAGTCAGCATGCCAATTGCACGCTCCATCAAAACTAACGACATCTGTGGCATTGTGCTGTGTGATAAAACTGCACATTTTAGAGTGGCCTATTATTGTGGTCAGCCTAAGGCACACCTGTGCAATAATCATGCTGTCTAATCAGAATCTTGATATGCCACACCTGTGAGGTGGATGGATTATCTCGTTCACTAACACAGATTTAGACAGATTTGTGAACAATATTTGAGAGAAATAGGCCTTTTGTTTACATAGAAAAAGTCTTAGATCTTTGAGTTCAACTCATGAAAAATGGGGCAAAAGTGTTGCGTTTATAATTTTGTTCAGTATATATATATATATATATATATGATTTCTGACATCATTAACTAAATATTTAACATTTGCATGTACCACAGTGTTAGTGAGGTGGATGCATACATGTTTAACAGACCATTATGCATGATATAATTGTACATTTAAACAACAAAGATGCACAAGAAACAAAACATATGATGTCAGGAGCAAATCAGTAATGGTGTGTGGTTGTGAATAACATCTGTTTTAATGCACAACCTCATGACGGAATTGTGTTGCAGTTAATCAAGTCTTCAGTGTCCCAATATTTATTGGATCAACGCCACTGCCTTTAATATAATTTAAAACTATAATACATTTTAATTTAATTGCAATGAACACGCAATTACATGTCCAAAAACATTCACGTTTATTTTCCTTTTTTTTAAGTATGCTAAAGTGTAGTTCTTATTTACAAGGATCACCAGGATCAAGTAAAGCAGATTAATCTCAGCAAGAGAGCGCCCTGTTTTCTTTTCAATATGACGTCTTGAGTCACTCGATGTTCACTCTCCACTCGATGTTCATGAGGAGAACTGTAGGCTGGTTACTCTTGGGAAACAAAGAATAGATCTGCCAGCATCACAGTCAACAAAAATAGTCTCTATTCACAATGTGAAAAAAAGAACATGAAACTGAACTCAACTCAAAATCTAACAGTAAAGTCCACTCTAAATTAAGGATTAAGAAATGCAATTAATTCAGAGAAGTCACAAAACAGTGCAGTGATTATTTTCAAAAGTCCTCAGTAGGCATAAAATATACAGTAGAGCAGCACATGAGAATGTCACATATCTAACACGTGCAGTTTCTGCCTGCAAGTTTCTAGTAATCCACAATAACTTGATTAGCTGGTTCTGTTTATTTATGTATGTATTGTTTAATCAGGGTTGAAGTTAAACTCTGCAGGACAATGTATCTTGAGGGCCAGTGCCATGTGTCCCTAGTCAATCACACCTGGTTCAGATCAGCTCATTAGTAGAAGCTCCAATACCTGAAACAAGCGTGTCAGACCAAAGACACACTGTTCTATGGGACAGTGGATTTCTAGGAGATAGTTGTGCTGTTTGTTCCTGTGACTTCATCCTTCACTTCCGAGGAATCTCCTTTTGCTCTGACTCTTCCTTTGCCTTTTGCCCATTCCTTTCACCCTGTGAACTCTTTCACGTTTGACCACTGCCTTTACCTGTGACCCCTACCTTTGACCCCCACACCCCACCTCCTGGGATCCCTCTTTTACTCTGACCACACCCTTTTCAATGTGACCTTGATTTTGACCCATCACTTCACCTGTCATCTATGACCCGTCCTTTTGACTTTGACCATTGCCTTTGCCCTGTCATCCCTCTGTTTTGACCTTTGACTTCTACCTTTACCCTCTGATCCCTCCTTTGGTCTGTGACCAACCCCTGTGACTCCAAACTTTAACTCCTCAGACTCCCCCTTCCTTTTCTGCTTTATTCACCTTATGACCCTATCTATTGCAACGACTCTTATTCTAACCCCATGACCCCACCCTTCACCTCTTGTGACCCCAGCCCTGGACCATCCCCTCACAGTGAATTCTCGAGAAGAACCCGAGCTCTCTGCATTTCTTCTGTTTAACCAAGTTTCCTGCAACACCTACATGCCTCGTTATCTGTCATTCAGCTCTCACTTTCTGAGCTTTATTTGAGAGTTTGGACAGACTGATGCAATGAATTTCCTCTGCTACAAGTCTTTGCAGTGTGTTTCCTCTGAGGAGCCTTCAGGTAAATCTGTAACCCTCCACCTGTCTACTGCAGCCTGGAGCACAGATGGGGGCTAAAACCACACACACACACTTACAGAAAACTACAAAAATAACACAAAGGCACTTAAAAACTGTATTACAAAACATATTGTTGAGAGTCAGATGCTGATGTATTTGAGTATTGCACTAATTTGGTGCAACATTTTCAGAATCTCTACTAAAATGATTGTTTCTGTCAGATTTCGGTGAATTCGGGACGGATGACTAATTGCTGCCTACATTTAATCAGTAATCCAATCCAATTACTGCCATATGAAGGCAATGTGACCTGACCACTTTACATTACTTCGGGTAACATCAAGATCAAGTATGCAAATAAAGACAAGAAAACGCATCTCAAGTAGATGAGTTTAATTTTAAAACCACTGTTTACTTTGGTAGTGCATGATTCTGGCCTTAGTGTCAATGATTAATCAGTATGTTTTCTTTAGCACTGTATTTTCTTTGTGATCTTTAAAAATTGAATTCTCGCTCTTCCTTCGTAACAACTTTCCAGATGCTCTGACATCTTTTATGCTTTGCCCAAAGACAAATGTTAACAAATAGGGCCTTTTTCACATTTCTGGGGTTCTCAGAAGCAGAGAATACTTTTTATTGCTCCCAATTTTTTAGCAGTATAAAATATTGGCAGAGGTGGCATATCTATTTTTCTTGAATCTATTACTGCTAAACGCAGTAGTGCCACATGGCTGGATGGCAATATGCATATGTTAATTAATTACGCTAATTTCATACTCAATGCCCTTGATGTCTTGGATATTCAGTGTGAAGCAGACAGCTTAACAAAGACCCTATTTCTACAGTTTGTGATCTCAGATTTTGACACCAATCACTGAGTTTGGATTCATCAGAAGTTCTGCTGGGTTTCAGAGCAGCACGAGGAAGCCTTATAGTCTAGATGGAAATAGGGTTCCACACGCACCCCCCGGCTTTTTTTATGCCACCTGATTTCTTTTTATCCTTAAAGTGTCTATGTTCAGAATCTGCACGGTACCAAGCTGAAATAATGTCCCATTTTCACAACCTGTTATTTCTTAATCATTCAAGTGTCTATTTTAAGATTACATTGGGTACCAAGCTGAAATAATGTCCAAATGCTTCATTTTTAACCCTTTGCTGCACCCGACCAGAACCCGAAAAATCTAAAAATTATATAGAAAGTGGCATAACATTTGAAGTAGACAACACATAGAGACAAATCAACACATTTTCCCATACAAATCTGACCCCAGGAATTTAATGGAATGGTTCATTTTGACATTTGACAACATATTGACCATATTTCTGGACAAAAATAGCAAAAAAATGGCCAAAGATGTGTAGAGGATCAACTATTTTTTCGTTTTCTCAAGTGCATAGGATGATTTTTTTTTTCACAACCTGTTATTTGGCATAACTTTTGATGTAAACAACTTTCAGAGACAAATGGACACATTTTTCTATACAATTCTGACCCAGGGAATTTGTTATTTTTATATTTTACAACATATTGACCATCTATGGTCAAAAACAGCAAAAAAAAAAAGCTCATTTGACAACGTTTTTATTATACTAATAGCAGCCTGAAATTGGGTTTATTTGAACCTTTTACTGCATCTATCCTGAACCTGAAGAAATTGAAAATAGCTTTACTTTGGAAGTAAACAAAACAAAGCAAATTAACTTAAAAAAAGAATAAAGAAAAGAAAAGAAAACTACAGAAAAAAATCCAAAAAGGTCAAAAAATTTGACTGATCATCAACTGCCAGTTTTTGAATGTTGGGGCTTTGCAGTTGGCAGTTGGTGGCCTTCGGTTGGTACCTGCAGATCGCCATCGCCCACTGCTCTCCCTTTTGGAACAATTTCAGTAAGTATTTGAAACTATAATTAAGAAATAATACCTTTGTAGTCATAACTTAAAGTAATTTTTCAACAGTTTTACTATAATCACAGGCTTTCGGAAATCAAATCTGTATTCTTGACTAGCAGTGTTGATAGCTTAGTTGGTAGCTAGCTAAAGTTTTTGTTTTATTTTCAGGCTCAAAACTTCATACATACTTACCATGGGGAAAATTAAACATTGTAACACAGCTGAAGTGCCTCCAAAGAGGATTCGTTCCCTAACATGTATTTGACATGTCTCAACTCTTTCTTAGTATGGTAATTTTACCACGCTCAACGCATGCAAGGGGGGGCCAAGCGAGAAGCTATCATATCTACACAGTATTCGAGATATGAGACACTGTGAAACAGCCAGTTCACCATACCGCATGATGGATATTTGTGAACAGATTCCATTAACATTAGATGACTTGCCTTTGGATACAATTGGCTATCACCAAAATTGTTATAAAAGCTTTACAGGGAAAATAGATCGTTTACAAGTGTCAAAGGCTTCTACATCTGGTGGATCATCATTGAAAAAAGACTCTCTGCGCGATGTCAAATCTCTGTCAATTCAATCTGAAGGAGCTCCAAGAAGGTGTTTCCCAATCAGTGCATTTTCTGTGACAAAGCAAAATCCAAGTTCAAAGGAAAGATTCAAGAGCTTACAAAGTTTCAGAGTTGGAAACACAAGGAACCAGCCTGGAAAGTTATTGAACCTAGGGCACAGGAATTAAAGAAAGATGCTCTTTATCGCAAGGTGCAGGGCAAGGACCTTTTTGCAATGGAAGTTAAGTATCATCCATCATGCAGAAACAACTTCAACACAGAGTACCAAACCCATGAGCGTGGAAGGGAGAGGGCAGAAAAGGCAGCAGACAACACTGACAGCCTGCAGGCCCAGAAGATAGCAGCACATAACAAGTCGTATTGTGTGGTAAAGGATTACATTCTTAGGAATGTGATTGAATGCAAAGAGGTTGTCCAGCTAAGATCCATGTGCAACTTGTACATGAAGACATTGGAAAATCAAGGTTTTCCTAATCCTGAATACCGCAGTGAGAAATTGGCAAGACGGTTACAAGAAGACAAAGACATCTCTCATGAATTCACATTCTCCAAGGTGCAACACCGTGGGTGTATTGAGTCGAACCTCATATACAGCTCTAGCATTACTGTAGATGAAGCAGTTGGATGTGCGTACAAACTTGGAACAGCTGACCAACTTCAAGAAGCAGCACTCACCCTCCATTCTCACATCATAAAGGCATTCAAAGAGTCAAAGGAGCTACCATGGCCCCCAACAGCACAGGAGCTAGATGCTGTGAAGATGGACGTGCTTCTTTCAGAGCATCTTGTACAATTTCTGAGCTCAGTGGTGACTGGGACACTTGATGGTGAAAAGTGCGAGAAGACACAGAGGCTGGTCTATTCGATTGCACAAGATGTGTGTCGAACTGCAACTAACAGCAAGTGGAAACTTCCAAAGCACATCCTCCTATGTGCCACACTTCGACACCTCTATCGAAGCAAACAGGTGAGTTATAAGTTAATTTACTGCTTACAAGGTCCTACATTGTCAATGCTGAACTTTTTTTGATACAGGTATTTGATTTTGATATTTACTAAAGCAATTTTCTGTCTTTGTAGCTCATAACCATCCTTTCACGACTAGGACACTCAGAAACATATGACTTCAGTACGAAACTTGAGACAGCAATGGCCAAGTCTTTTGATGACATTTCCACCCACCTGACCCCTCAAATCATCACCGGCGAGGGAAACACTGTTTTTCACAGCGAGTGGGACAACCTGAACAGAATCACAACCAACGTTCATGGCTCAAATGTTGTAAACAGTGCTGGGGGAATCATGATTCAAGAGGTGAAGGAGAGCCATGTGAATACCAAGAAGAGGACCCTTCCTCTCTATGACAGGTCATCCAAGATGAGAAGCCTTAAGATCACGCCTCCCGAAATGCTCCCAGAGCTGGCATTCAAAAGAGCTGGCCCCAAATTCCCCAACAATGCCAACTTTAGCCCTCCTGCTAAGAACCAAGAGTCATATGATGCCTCAATGTTGCAGTACAACACCCATCTCCTCTGCAGATGGTTAAGCAGCCAGGGAAAGCAGCAGGTGCCTGGATTTGGTGGTTTTATTTCAACCACAGGAAAAGTGCCTCCTAGGAAATCTACAATTGACTTTTACACCCCCATCAACCAGCCCATTACAGACAATGCAGTAGTGTATGATATACTCAAGAGGTCCGAGGCAGCAACGGAGGAGGTTGGACAGCCATACACTATCAACACGTTTGACCTGGGAGTGGTCATGAAGGCCTGTCCTATAGTATGGAAGTATGAGGAGGAATTCAGCAAGCATGTGATCCTTGTTGGCAAGTTCCACACGGTCATGAATTACATGGGCAAGCTCACTGGGCGCAAGTGTCTTGGAGCTGGCTACGCGGAGATCCTCAAAGAAGTTGGCCTCGCAACCAGTGGTTGCCTGAAAAACATTCTGAGTGGCAAATCATATGCCAAGGCTCTATTCAGTCTGAGAGCGGTCACAGAGGAACTCGAACGGTTACTCATCAATGTTTTCCTGGAGGAGGAGAAACCAGACATCCCAAATAAGACCCTGATCAACCTCATCCACTGCTGCACTTGCGAAAACCTTGACTCCACTCTGAAGAATCCCTCACTCCTCAACCTGATTAATCAGTACAAGCAATACCAAGACAAAGTACGCAAGGGCCATCTGGGCAAAACAGGCAAGTTCTGGCTCTCCATGATGGATCATGCAAGGCTCAGCTCTATGAGCTTACTCTGGAGATGTCCGGCATGATTGACGACCCTGAGATGCCGAAGGCTGGCAAGCACCGTGAGCTGGAGCCTGCCCAGATCAAAAAGTCTGAGGAGGCGGTGCAGAGAGTCATCACTGCCATCAAGGGCTTCACAAACCCCTGGAGAATCCCTGACAAAAGCCGACTGTACTCCCTAGCATCTGGGGCTCCAATCGATCCAGAGGTTGAAGTTGACGTGCTGCGGGCTGAGGCTGCAGGGAGGGCTGCCAAGGAGCAGTTCATCCAAGAGCGCTTTGTTTCCAAGAGGAAGGAGTTCTTGGACCACCTCAAGAAACTTAAGCTCAAGACGATGGATCACTGCAGCAAGAGGGTCAAACTAACATCTGCGCAGGGAAAGGTGGATATTGATTTAACTTATACTAATTGCACATTTCATTACACAAAATACATTCTGTTAAGGTATGTTGTATCTATGCCTTCCTCATTTCTTCACTTTCTATTACAGCTCTTTGTGTACCAGGAGCAGAGTAACCTCGCCTATCAGCTACTCATAAAGTCACAGATTATGGAGATGCCCATCAACCTTGAGGAACTCATGCGGTATCCCCTCTCGCCTGTTCCTCATGCCCTTGGCTCTCCTGATGGCTATTTTGCCAAAACAAATAAGGCCACAATCCTTCACCATCTGCTGAAGGACAGGGATGAAGAAGTACCTTACCCCAAGGATGCCCTCTACATACAAGATGGCAATGCCTTCTTCCACATGATGTTCAACCTCCCACCAACCTGTGGAGAGATTTGCATGCAGCTCCTGGACCTAATGGTTGCCAAGCACCATTTTGTGTTCTCCATAGATTGCTACCAGCCAGATTCCATCAAAGCTCAGGAGAGGCTCAGGCGTGGCTTTACTGAGAAGTATATAATTGATGGTCCCAATACCCGGAAGCCCTATGACTTTAAGTCATTCCTTTGTAATGAGCTGAACAAGCAGCAGCTATGTGACCTGCTTCTCAAGGTCTGGGGGAGCAATGAGGCAGCATCCCGGATTGAGAAGAGTGTGAAAGCAGTGGTGTGTGTTAACGGGAAATCCTATGACTTAACATCAACAAATGGAAAGGTAAGTTGACAGAAGTCTTAAGCAGTCACCCTATACACAATGCTTTGAAAAAAATATTTAGGTTCTACAATGATAGGTAGACCAAATGGCTCTGGAATTGTGAATATTCTCGACTTCACACATTTTGCAGACAATTGCAGACCATATTTGGGCTCTTAAACATTTGAAGTCATGGAGTTGTTGTCTTATGTATTAATTGTTACATTATGTAGTAGTATTTCGTTTCTTTATTTGTTACAGGTCCAGACTTCTGAGATATATGCACTGTGGTCCAACCAGGAGGAGACAGACACCCGCATTGTCCTGTACCTCCACCAGGCTGTCAAATGGGGGTACAAATCATGTGTGGTGAGGACACCTGACACAGACATTCTGATGATCCTCCTCTACCATGCCAGCAAGATCAACCTCTCAATCTACCTTGACCACGACTCTGGCAAACATCGCATACTCATCAATGTAACGGAACTGTCTGAATCACTGGGCCCTGACTAGGTAGCACCCTGCTGGGATTCTATGTCTTTACTGGGGAGGACTGTACCAGCGCTTTTAAAGGCAAAGGAAAGGTGAATCCCCTGAAGAAGCTACAGCAGAATCCTAAACTCCACAATGCTTTCAGGCAGCTTGGTGCAGACTGGCTGGTCACAGATGAGCTTCAACAGGAGATGGAGAGCTTTACATGCATCATGTATGGCCAAGCACGGATGACATCAGCTGATGCAGTACGAGCCAAGATGCTGAGAAAAATGGTCGGTGCTGACAAAGTCCTGGACTCAAAGTCAAAAGTAGACCTTGAACGCCTGCCACCCCCAAAAGTCTGTCTCATCCCACATGTACAGAGAGCCAACTACAGAGTTGCCTGCTATAAGAGAGCAGATGAGGCAATAATCGAGAGCCCCAAACCATATGATCCAGGCATGGGCTGGGAGAAGACAGGAGTGGAGGAGTTGTTGGAACCTGTTTGGACAATTGGACCCTTCCTACCTCCTTCTCTTGTTGAGGTACTGGCTCAGAGAGCAGAGTCAGAAGAGCAGGCAGCTCTTGACAATGTAGCTGATTCCAACAACAACAACAACTTGTCTGTGGGTGAAGAGGATGGAGAATATGAACATAATGATGAGGATGAAGTGCTGAAAGAAATAGACTTAGAAGATCTCTTCAGTGATGATGAGGAAGATGAGTAGTTTAGGTCAACTGTTATTATTTTTTTGGCCATAAATACAAAGAACAGAGTCAATATTTTGTCGTCAAAAATAACCATTCCATTAAGTTTCTGGGCTCAGAATTGCTGTTATGCTACTTTATATCATATTTAGATTTTTTTGGGTTTGGGGCAAAGGGTTAGAAATAAAGCATTTTGGACATTATTTCAGCTTGGTACCCAATTTAATCTTAAAATAGACACTTGAATGATTAATAAATAACAGGTTGTGAAAAAAAAAAAAAATCACCCTATGCGCTTGAGAAAATGAAAAAATAGTTGATCCTCTACACATCTTTGGCCATTTTTTTGCTATTTTTGTCCAGAAATATGGTCAATATGTTGTCAAATGTCAAAAAGAACCATTCCATTAAATTCCTGGGGTCAGATTTGTATGGGAAAATGTGTTGATTTGTCTCTATGTGTTGTTTACTTCAAATGTTATGCCACTTTCTATATAATTTTTAGATTTTTCGGGTTCCAGTCGGGTGCAGCAAAGGGTTCAAAATGAAGCCTTTCGGACATTATTTCAGCTTGGTACCTGGCAGATTCTGAAAATGGACACTTTAAGGATAAAAAAAAATGCGTGGACCCCTATTTCCATCTAGACTATTATGTTTCTAACAGAAGCGATGGATCACAAGCCTTCGGCGGTTCGGTGCTGTTCTGTCTCTGGATGGTGTTGAGCTGGACCGAGGGCCGAGGGACCTGTGGCCATTAGGTGGCATGTGTTGGAGAGTTCGTCCTGCTGCTCGTAAGCTGGTTATTAATTAGCTGTCAGGTGAAACTCAGAGGTGCACGGAACAGATGGAGCGGGTGCATTTTTGAGGACAGACACACACACACACACACACACACACACACACACACACACACACACCTGCCCTGACACTGACCAGAATCACCAGACACACACACACTCCCACACACACACACACACACACACAC
>CM049819.1:47938881-47973881 GCA_027422435.1 Schizopygopsis pylzovi | reverse complement strand
CTTCTGCCCTTGTTTACACTTTAATCTGCGAGATCTCCATCGAGTCTCCAGAGCGATGAACGAGACCCGGCCGAGATCGAGCATCTTCAGCATCTCTCGCCCATCGTCCACGCCCCACGGCCTCCTCAGAGAAGCTCTTCTGCCCTTGTTTACACTTTAATCTGCGAGATCTCCATCGAGTCTCCAGAGCGATGAACGAGACCCGGCCGAGATCGAGCATCTTCAGCATCTCTCGCCCATCGTCCACGCCCCACGGCCTCCTCAGAGATGCTCTTCCGCCCATCTGCAATAAGTGAACAAATTGGTGGGGAGACGGTCGAGAGCCATTCAGAGATATTGGACAGCACAATTCAATAAGTTGAAGGAGGCGCGATCGCAGAGGGGAAACGTCCAAGCAGGCAATTTTCAAAAGCGCCGGCATCCTGAGCTGAATGAATGCGTTAAATCATGACGGAACGGGGTAATTATCACGGCTCATTTAGCGTGACTCAGGAACCATGAGCGCTCTGAATGCAAAGATGAGGGAAAGTGAGCTTCAGTGTGCTTTTATTCTGTGGTGGGTTATTTCCAGCCTCAGGTGATGAGAGTTTCATGCGGCACTTATTTGAGACGCGCCGTCGTTCCTCGTCGTCTGAAGTGTGAACTGAATTATAGATATCTAATTTCAGCTCGACTGCCGGCCAGCAGGCCCGCGGTGAACAGCATGGATATTTTATCACCACCCCAGAAATAAATAAAAGCAGTTTGTCCCTAGGAAGAAAGAAATCAAGCAATTGCGCTGGAGAAAAATGAGAGGGACTGAGTTTAGAGAGGCGCTGGATCCGTCTGGAGTTTCTGCTGTGCATGATTTCAGGCCGTCTCTTCAGGGTTCTGCTCCCGTCAAGAAACGCTAACGAGAGTTTAGACTGGATCTAACAGCGCTCTTGGCTCGGTCGGTCAGATCTAGTTCAGGGTTTCACGAGTTTGTGAGTTTTGTGACTCGATGAAAAAGCTAATAAATAATCCAGTCGAATGTCAAATTAAAGACTGAGATTTAATTTAGTACATAGTCTGTTGTGCTCTGTGATTTTAGTGTCTCCGAGTGCCTCGGTTCACAGTAAACTTCACCCCATCGTGAGTTTAGCGTTCATTAGGGAACGCAACGTGTGCTATGTTTGCATAATTTGTCAAAGTGAAAGATGGCACCTGTGTGTGTGGCATGCCGTCTGCTGCTTCTAGTCCTGATAGTGTTTGTCTTATTTTGTTAATTATCTGTAGAGATGCCCACTCTCTACTGGATGATGATATTAGAACTTCAGCACAGAACCTGGTACAATACGACAAGGATATCTTCACTTAAAAGTCATCCCCTTTGGACTCCGGCGTGCCCCAGAGCTCGATATATGTCCCCGGACGAATCGTCAGATTTTGTAAGGTGGACTGTAATCACTTTATTTCCTGGCGTACTCTTAAATCTTAAATCTCTAATTCTTCGAGGAGGGGAGTGACTGTTTTTAAAGACAAATTTTCATCAGACATTTATTATGGCTTTGATTTGAACATTTTGGAACCGGGTCGTTTCCAGACGGTGTGTTGCGCTGTGAAATACCACCAATGAACAATGACAGGATTTTAATAATTGGTGATTTAATTATTCATGTCTGCTGCTCCACGAAGCCACTGGTGAAAGACTTTTTACGTTTAATTGATTAATTTAACTTGATTCAATCTGTGATGGGTTCAACACATGAGCATGGTGTTGTTCTGTCGTGTGGTTCACCTGTTTCTAACCTTGAACTTCTGATTTTTTATTTTTGATATTGCTTGTTATTCTAAACCAAGTATTGGAGCTCGGCAATGTCATATGTTTAACTCGTCCACTGCTGCTCAGTTCTCTGCTGCCTTTCAACAATTGTCTGAAACTTAACCTCCCTGTTTAATTCCACCAGTCAAAGTGCCTTGGATATTGTTGCACATTTTAAAATGATGCATCCAAAAACAGTCCTGGTTAAATGATATCAGACACGAGTGTTAAAACTTCAGTGAAAGACAGACAAGCTGCATGTGTCTTGGAAACCTGGAATTGATACCAAAAAAAATATTATTAAAGCAAAAAAAAAAACATATATTTGTCTAATGTTATTCTTGATAATTCTCATGAACCCAAAGCACTCTAAAATGCCTCTCAGGCTACTGTTTCTGACGTGTCTCCTGATTCCTGCCAAAGGTTAGTACAATTCTGTGTGGATGAGGTAGCAGTTATAAGAGCGCGTATTATACCTCCTTCTGCAGACCCCAGTTTGAGCCTGTGTTTCTTTCTTTTTGAATGTTATTAATCAGATGAAACCCTCTACTTGTCCCACAGATGTAGCTCCTCCTCTTTTTTAAAGAAGGTTTTTGATACCATTGGGCCTTTAGTTCAATATATTATTAATAGCAGTTTGACCTTAGGTGCTGTTCCTTTAGATTTTAATACACATGTTGTGGTTCCACCTCTGATAAAAAAATTAAATAAATTAAATTAAATAAAATTCGATGAAAAAAAATGTATAATAATAAAAACAAAAAGAAATAAAGAAATAAAAAAAATAATTAAATTAAAATTAAAATTAAAATTAAAATACAATTAAATACACTTAAATTAAATACAAAAAAAGTACAAAATCAAACCTGGACACTATAATTATTTTAAATTATAGACCAATCTCTAAACTTTGAGAAAGTTGTCCGTACACAGTTGTGATAGCTTATGTATCACACCTTAAGACATGCAACTGAACGTTTAGAATTCAAACATAAATCAATATCTTTCTTGAAAATAAAGAGGGAATGTTCTTAAAATGTTCAGTCATGTATGTGAAACAAATTGATTATAAACTTGAAATGAGAAGGGTCTAATTTTAGAGAGTAACTCCAAAAGCTTGAAGAAAAGTCAACCACAAATACGATGAAAATGCAATGGATGGCAAAGTTAGGAGGTTTATGAAAATTAGAACGGAGCCAGTGAACAAAGATGACTGATATCAGTGCCTGCAGTTGTATTTGCATGTAATTATTAGCCTATGACATCCAAACAATTACATGCTTCATATGTACATATGATAGTCGGATGAAAGTCCAGTCGCTGAACATCAGCACCGCTAACCTTTGCTAACACGGCTTCTATGTTATAAAAGGCCTGAGGCTGAAAGGTTAAATCGTCTTCACACTGGGTTTGAGTTCATCTGTACCTCGCTTCGGCCTGCCGTCCCATAGAGCCTCAGCGGGACTCGTTTCCCGGTGTGTAATGTCACCAACACCTCGCTAATTAACCCGCCGCATGAACACAGACAATTAGTACAAAACATTCCACATCAGCCACTTAATGATCATCTGAACAAACAACACACATTATCTGCTCATTATCTACCCTTCCCTGATATTTGATTCAGTATATTTGATGCAAACAGAGGCATGTCTTATTCTTTAAATAAGTCACAGCATAACGAAACAGGTCAAACGTGATCTCTTGATTCATTTAGTGTGACTCTGAACACAATATGATGTTGAGTGACTGTAAATATTTATCTGATGTGCTATGATTTATGACGTCTCTCATACCAGCGGATCTGCTTTGTAATGCATAGTAACTGGATGGCTGTGATGGAGTTTCCCAGGATGCAATAACTCTGTAATTTTGCGCGTGGAGTATAAAGCAGCTCCTCTGAGGATATTTCTTCCTAATATCATGTGTGATAAATGATGGATGGTTACATCTGACCTCTTTAAATGGGTTTGTGCAAATCTGGTGAGTGTGCTGGTTTTATGGCTCTTATGAATGTCCTGGTGTGAGACGCACGCATGCACGCACGCACGCACGCACGCACGCACGCACGCACGCACACACACACACACACACACACACACACACACACACACACACACACCACACATCTCTCTATCTCACACACACACACACACACACACACACACACACACACTCTCTCTCTATCTCACACACACACACACACACACACACACACACACACACACACACACACACACACACACACTTCCTCTCTATCTCACACACACACAACACACACACACCACACTCTCTATCTCACGACACACACGCACACACACACACACACTCCTGACTCTGATGAGCTGTGTGTGAACATCTCATGTACAGTCTTTCCTCAGATAAACAGATTATGCATTCAGGGACTGGAAGCTAAAGTTATAGGCTTGATTCATGAAGCGTCACATTCTGAGTTAACTGGAGGATGCAAAGAGTCAAGACCAGACCCTCCAAGACTCCAGAGCAAGACTGTGTTAATATCAAGACATCTTGAGTACCATTAAACTTCAGGATTAAGACTCAGAGTTGATGTCATAAAGTCATGTTTGAGTAAATCATACCATCAGATTGTGTGTAGTTTCAACAAAAATGTATAATGAAGGAACGATTGTGTTTGCATGTGCTCATTTATTCTGAATATGTAATATTGTTTTATCCTATTTTTTTTTTAAGCATGCAACACTTTTTCTTCATAATAAAGGCTTAATACGAATATGGATGTGAATCAGAAGATGAGATTATAAATTATATGTTTACATTTTTTTATTGAAATTTAATAGTGAAAGTCTGACCTGAACAGAATAAATTAACCAGAGAAGATTATGAGAAAGAAGGCGGAGCCCCGAGGCCACACCCACCTATTACATAACCGCCACAAACCAATGATAGTTCACAGGTGTTTACCAGACGTTCACTTTGACAAACTGTTTCAAACACTTGAAAGTACTTCGTTCGGCCTGAATTTGTTCGAAAACACAGTTCGTCGATTTCACTTGAAATGCATTGTGTTTTTGGCTGACGCGGATACAGCAGCTATTTTTACAGCAACATGCATTTACTGTTTTTGCCAGTACCGTGGATATAACCAAGCACATCTTCACTTGTAGTGGTCAATCTCACCTTACTACGGACTAGATTTGATAGTTACAGTCGGCAGAAAATGTTGAATTAATGTTCAATAATTCATTCATTCATTCATTCATTCATTCATTCATTCATTCATTCATTCATTCATTCATTCGTTCATTCATTAATTCATTAATTCATCCATTCATTCATTCATTTGTTCGTTCATTCCTTCATTCGTTTGTTCATTCATTCATTCGTTTGTTCGTTCATTCTTTCATTCGTTCATTAGTTCTTTCATTCTTTCATTCTTTCTTTCATTCTTTCGTTCATTCATTCATTCATTCATGCATTCATTCGTTCTCATTCTTTCATTCATTCATTCATTCATTCGTTCGTTTGTTTGTTCGTTCGTTCATTCGTTCTTTCATTCTTTCATTCTTTCATTCTTTCTTTCATTAATTAATTAATTAATTCATTCATTCATGAATTTGTTCATTCATTCTTTCCTTTGTTCATTCATTCATTAATTCTTTCATTCATTCATTCATTCATGCATTCATTCGTTCTCATTCTTTCGTTCATTAGTTCTTTCATTAATTCATTCATTCATTCATTCATTCATTCATTCATTCATTCATTCGTTCATTTATTCATTAATTCGTTAATTCGTTAATTCATTCATTCATTCATTCATTCATTCATTCATTCATTCATTCATTCATTCATTCATTCATTCTTTTGTTCATTCATTCATTCATTAGTTAATTCGGTTGTTCGTTCGTTCATTCATTCATTCATTCGTTCATTCGTTTGTTCATTCATTCATTAGTTTGTTCGTTCATTAATTCATTAATTTGTTCATTCATTCGTTCATTAATTAATTAATTAATTAGTTTGTTCATTCCTTCATTCATTCGTTCGTTCGTTCGTTCGTTCGTTCGTTTGTTACTTTGCACCACCTAGTGGTTATTTTGTGAATGAGTCTACATGGGGCTCACATTTATCGCTGTAGCCTTGAGGTATCTGCATACAGTGGTAATAAGGCCGGTTTCACAACGCAGGTGTAACCCAGGTTACTAGAAACGTACTCGGTTACTATCGTAACCTCGGTTCCCTGAGATACGGAACGAGTACTGCGTCTTGTAAAGACGCATATGGGAAAATGCCTTTTTTCTCCTGAACTGAAGTCTTATTTAATCACGCAGTGAAACTGCACGACTATTGGTTCGTGCAGGTGTAGAAAAACGAACCAATGGGTCGGCAGCGGAGCTGCACGAACCTATGGCGACGATACCCGCCAATATTCCCGCCGAAACGGGCAGGGCATCTGGCTATATAAGCGGTCGTTTCGCCATAGGATCCTCAGGTTGAGTCGTGCAGCTACCTGGCACGGCAAAGTACGCAGTACTCGTTCCGTATCTCAGGGAACCGAGGTTACGATAGTAACCGAGTACGTTCCCTATCGATACTCCACTCGTACTGCGTCTTGTAAAGACGCATATGGGAACTGAATTTAATCACGCCGTGCTAGGGTAGATGAACGACTGTATATACTTCCATAAACATAAATGCCCATAGGGAAGTAAGTAGTATACTTCAGGCTAAAGCGAGCTAAACTCATAGAGGTCGTGCTCGGCCTGGATAATCGTTCCACTTCTGTATACTCAGTTAACCGGAGTATACAGTGTGCCAATTAGAGAGCCTGAGCGCATTGCGGTCAAGAAATCTCTGACAGGATTGTTCCCACAGCGTATGTGTACAAGCTCATCTAAGCAGAGAGGACTCTGGCCTGTAAGGCCGGTATGTCCAGGTTATAAAACCTAGCAAATATGGACGGAGTGGCCCAGCCAGCCGCTGTACAAATCTCTGTAATGGATACACCGCTAGACCACGCCCATGACGAGGCGATGCCTCTAGTCGAATGGGCTCGTACTCCAATGGGGCATTGCAGGCCCAAAGAAGAGTATGCCAGCATGACAGCATCCACTATCCACTTAGAGAGTCTCTGCTTCGTGACTGGATGTCCTTTGGTGCGGTTACCGAAGCTAACAAAGAGCTGTTCCGTATGCCTAAAAGGGGCGGAACACTCAAAGTAGATTCTCAGAGCTCTGACAGGGCATAACAAAGATAACTCCCGGTCCTCCTCAGACGGAGGAAGCGCGGAGAGCGTGATGACCTGAGCTCTGAACGGGGTTGAAAGTACCTTAGGTACATAACCATGCCTTGGTTTCAGGACGACCTTGGAGTCGTTAGGCCCGAATTCCAGGCAGGCAGGGCTAGTAGAGAGCGCCTGCAGGTCTCCAACTCGCTTAACCGACACTAGTGCTAGTAGCAGAGCAGTTTACAGCGAAAGTGACTGGAGGTCCGTAGACTGTAGCGGCTCAAAGGGAGGGCCTTTCAAGGCCCTCAGTACAGTGGGCAGATCCCATGTAGGGACAGTAAGGGGCCGAGGTGGATTCAACCTCCTGGCTCCCTTCAGAAAACGGACAACTGAGTTGTCTCTGCCTACCGACTGGCCCGCTATAGGGGCATGAAAGGCCCTGAGGGCCCAGGTCCCTGAGAGGAAGAAAACGGGAGGGCGCGAGGGGCGGGATCGCTCTCTGAAAAGAAAGCGATGCGCGTGCGCAGAGAGGCGAGACTGATGCTCTCGCAGTGAGAGCAATCAGAACCAGCGAGCGCGGCATCCGCATGGGATTTCCCCAGGCAGGAAACACACTCGCTGTGACCGTCATCGGCGTGCAGGTCTCCCCTGCACGAGCCGCAGTAACGGTGCGGCATTAGAACGCCGATTTGCTCTTTTAGAAACTTACGTGATCGCCGGATAGCGGCAGCGAACGGGACCGGAACTGCTGCGATGCTGGGGCGCGCTGAAGGCGGATCAGCCGAGCAGATCGAGGTCGCTGGGTCCTACTGCGAGGCGTGTCAACGGCGAGTAGGCTTCTCTGGATCAGTGTAGACGAAGTCGTCGTCGCTGAAGGAGAAAAAATCTGAGGATCCTATGGCGAAAGAATTTGAATGAACAAATTAACAGTTGTATCAGAGAAGTAAATGATCAATAAGATTGAGATAAAGGTGTGGATTAAAAATCATTAGTCAACGACCACGGGTGAATGTTAGCACGAATGCTACGGAGAAGATACAGGCCTGAAGTTAAAGTTTTGTCTTTCTGCTAAATTAATAACTAAAGGAAAAAAAAATCGAATTCTCTTGGTAAGTGAATACATCTTCAGTTACTGAGGTTATTTTGTATAAATGTTTGTAAAATGGTGTTTAACCATTAAATGGTGTTGTGTTATGTGCAGTTGTATTTAAATACGCATACAAGTTAATCTTCTGGTTTAATGTGGTAAGAATATTGTGTGAATGTGTTAAATAGCTAATGTTTCAGAGTTAAAAGTTACTATGAACAATTTACAAATGTTATTTTGATGGCTTTTGTCGTGTATTTGAGATATGAACTAATGGCTGATCGTGCTGCACATCACGCGGCAGATGCGTCATTTGAAAAATGCTCTTTGCACATTATGCAAATTCAATATGTTAACGTTAGAGGAAAATTAAGTTTAAATATGTTGAATGTTTATGTGCAGATTAACTGCTTTAATGATGTACATTTTTGAAAGTCTAATTGTATTTGTTCTTTTGGCTTTGTCTTTTGCATGGCTGGATCTTTTCGTTTTTCCATTTTTGTTTTGTCCTTTCTCGATCTTTATACTTTCTAGTTTTTCATCATTCTATGAGTAGGATGCTGCATGTTTCCTGGACACAAGACGATTTCTGAGGCAGATTTTGAATTCGAACTGTTCCTGCTTCGTGTTAAAGCCATCATTGCGTTAAGGAACTGGCGAGTCATGCCCATATAAGGACCGAGCTTTGTGGATAAAGGAATCAACGGAGTGGTAGGATTGTGTGTATATTTCCTACCTTTCTGACTGAACAGTGTTGTCAGAATTCAATTGCGGAAGAAGGATCTCGTGTAAGCAGCATTGAACTGGAACTGAGATTTAGTGAAACATTAACTCATATCGAGTCTGCTATTGTGAGCAGTTCATTTGATTTATTATTATTACATTTATTTAGTTTATTGTAATTTAACATTTTCTACTGTTATTTTTTTCCTTTCACATTTTTAAATTGTACTGTATTTAATTTAATTTAAGTATTTTATTCTATATCTATTTTCCTGGAAAATAAGTGAAAAGGGTTATAACTTGAAAGGATTTTATTGAAATTTAAAGTTATTCTCAATGTTAAATAAGCCAATTAGTAACAAATTGAATAAATAGGTGAAAATAAATTTGATACACATATTAGTCGAGTAAGGGTTAATTAGCTTTATTAGCTCGAATATAAATAGGACAACAAAAAATAAATAAATAGATAAACAATCAATAATAGTAACAAACTAAATAGGAAAAATATATAAGGTAAAAATCGAATTTGTTGGAACAAGTCTTTGTCTTAATTTTTGCCTTAACTTTTCTTTTGTGTCACGTTGTGATGTTTTGAATCTCACTGCCTTGTTTTATTTGTATTCATTTTTTCTTCTCCAAATACATCTTACCTGTTTCTAACGCAGCCGGTGTTGTCACTCGTGCCTTTCCGCTTGTTAGCACTGTCTCTTGAGCGAGTCTAATCTTCTGGTCACTGGTCCAAATCTAGAAATAGTGCACTCCCTTCTCTCTCATTTCCGTTATCCACTGTTTGAGAGGGAGGGTTGAAATTGCACCGCAAGCGCGTTACACATGCATAAGCAGCATGTATTTTCTTTAGCGTGCATGTTAACAAATCGGTGCATTCACACCTGGAGCAAAAGCGATGCATGAGCAGCACTGAAGCGATGCTTCGGCACAGAGTCTATTTTTGCTGTGCTGCTCACGCTCAATTCAAGAGATAGCACACTTTTGATGCACAGCTAAATTATTTCACACAAAAGTGATAAAAACACACAGAATAAGCATGTCTAGTGTGTTTAATATGCATGTCAGAAAAAAAAAGTGTCTAGAAGACTCACCTATTTAAACTGAATTAATCAGTTTGGATGAAAGTATGGTGTATTATCATAAAAAAGCACATAAGTTACATTTCACATACGAATCCGCGTGTTACACTGATGTGAAGTATTCTGGCTGACTACCTATTGTATACTAAGTATGCCTACTAACCCCAAAACTAACCTTAACCCTTATTACATCCAAGCAGTTACTATATATTACTCAGTAATATCTTAAAGTACACTGTGCCGCACTTTATTTTACTGCACATGCACTTACAAAAACAACAAGTCTAGATCAGTTCAGCTGAACTAATACATGTCAGTGTGATACTAACACACACGGCTTCTGTTATATCATGTCTGCACTGGAGCTTTTCTGGTAAATGAGTGCGCAAACAAATAAATAGTTCAGTCACGAAACTCAAAATGGCGCAGGCTGACGGGTTGTTAACGTAATTTAAACGACTTGCATGAGCTGATTGGTTCATGCTGGATATGTATCCAATGAGCTTACTGCCTTGTTTTTATACGGCTGACTAGTATTCACTTGAGATTCCTGCAGCACACTTTCAGAGTATCCCTGAAGCCCTCCACCTTCTACAGCTCCAACTGTATAGATCTGCTATGTTTTTTTTTAGATGCTATTTGTGCAGCAGCAGTATGTCTTAAATACTCACAGCACCGTATCGTTGTATGGATGGGCAGTAGCATGTTCCTGTACTTGCTTACAGCAGCAGCAATAACCAACAGCAGCAGCACCGTAGCAGATCTATTCCACAAAGACCAAATACATTAACATAGTCATACCCATCACCATGCTAAACTTTCCCGAGAGTTGTCATGATTGAACTCATCAGTTGAGGACATACTTACACACAAGCGTGTGCTTTCTCTCAGACACAGTAAACTGCAGACGTACATGGATGCTGGTTGAGTGGTTGTGATATAACTCACACAATATTTATACGAGATGGAAATAGTGTGCGGCTCGTGGGCTTTACACTGATATATCACCAGCAGTTTATTCTAGAGGGGGTTATTTCTGGAGATGTTGTTTTTTTTGTGTGGGAAGAGTTGAATTCTCACTCCTCCTTGCATTCACTCCGTCTCTAATACATGTCATTCTGAGGGAGGCCAGGCTTTATTTATAACACACGCACGCACGCACACACACACATAAACACACACAGGTGAGGTGTGCAGCAGAAGCTCCTTGGACACGCCTTACACAGGCACGCACGCACACTCAGGTGAGGAGGTGTGCAGCAGAAGCTCATCTGACACACTTTACACAGACCCACACACACACACACACTCAGGTGAGGAGGTGTGTAGCAGAAGCTCATCTGACACACTTTACACAGACCCACACACACACACACACACACACACACTCAGGTGAGGAGGTGTGCAGCAGAAGCTCCTCGGACACACTTTACACAGACGCTAACAAAAAGATGCTCTAAGAACATGTTTGGTTACATTCTCGTTTAGTTATTTCTGAATGTTCCAATGTCAACATTTTTAAATGATAAAAAAATGGTTATGTAAACATAAAGGGAACATATAATTTGATCATATCATAAATACTATGAGAACTTAACTTCTGAATGTTCTAAAACTAGTTTTAACATTTAAAAAAAACAATGTCTGATTTAAAACATTACAAACAAGTTTGGTGAATGATGTATAAATAATGTTTTGAGAACATTATTAAAGACCAGATAACTTGATCACACATTCTATTAACGTCACTGGACATTTGTTCGTAACTTTGAGAGAACAACGCATACGAATGTCTTGCGAAAGTACTTAAGTCTTAACCACATTCTGAATGTTCTCTCATCATTTAAAAAAAAAAAAAAAGTATTTAAATTGTTTTTTCTTTTTGGTTATACAAATTATGTAAATTAAGGTTCTTTTAATGTTACAAATAATGAAAAACCAACACAGCGGCATTTGGTTTTGCGGGAAAATCTCTTCCGAAAAATCATAACGCGATGAAATTATGCAAGGTATCTTCAGCGCCTGGTTTCCTCTTTCAGCTCAACCTAGAAAAAAATACAAATACATTAAATACTTTTTAAAAACATAAACTATGTGCTAAATGGGTACTTTAGCATGAAACAAGACAAAACCTTCTAGTTATAAAATACAATGTTAGAATCAGCAGTTCTCATGATCAATTAATTCATCTCAGCAGCTGTAATAGTTAAAAATATTAAAAAGCGTCCCAGATGTAATACTCATTTCATGTCAGCTAATTACAGCAGTGGGCGTCTACACAAGTCTGAAAGGAGACACACCCATTTAAATTATATGATTAAAGGGGTCATGACATGAGAAATTAAATTTGCCATATAACACGTGTCCTAACTACACACGACGCGATGCCGCGACACGCAATAAAAGGTATCTTTTCCATGTTCAAGGTTCAAGGTTCTTTATTATTCGTCACATACACAATCATACAAGTATAATCAGTAGTGAAATGCAAGTAGAATTGAAGAAAAATACAGCATTTACATGAGGAAAGTGAGGAGAAAAAAATAACCCCCAGACTATGCTCCTTGGGGAGTACAGTGTGAGAACAGGAAAAACACCTCAGCAACACAAAAGCACACACACGACATAGCCACAGGGGAAGTGAATCCGGCCCAGCAAGCAGCCATCTGATCCCGCAGCCACTGATCCGGCGCTGGTCAGACCCGCTTGACCAGGCCAGCGGATCGAAGCGAACAGAGGCGAATGGTCGGGGGGGGGGCAATGTCTGTAATGTCTGTAGGGTGGGGGAGGAACGCAAGAGCGTTTCACTGCATTGCACACCCGGGGTAGATTGCAGCAACAGCCTTGCCAAGGCCACTGTGTGGGAGCCAGAAAAAGATAAGATTGTTTTGTCTTTGGGGCGAGTAAACATTCCAATTTTTGCAGGCTACTCTCTGTCCGTTTTGACCATTTTGGTCTCCATTTTAATCAATTTCCCTTTGTAAAGCCGTGAACTTCTTCTTGGTAGAATCCATATTGCGATTATAGTCAGTCTCAATGCTGACCGCTCTTCCCACTGCTTCAATCATACGGGCAGCCTTGTGGGGCTTTGGACAGCTGTTCCCGTTTTCTGAATTCTTCGATAACCCAGGGAAAAGCCTAATCCAATCAGCAAAATACCTGTTATCATGGTTCCGAAAAGGTAGATATCAATGTCCTCCACGGAAAGAGCCGCAAGACACACGATTCGCCACCTCTCCCACGCGCCATCGTATAGCCGGCTGCGAACGTTCCGTCAGGGCAGTCAGGTTCCCCGAAACCCAAGTTTCGATAGTGTCAATTGCATTAAGAGACCAGTTAATCCATAATATTTTAGTTTGGAGAGCAGTGCAGAGAGAGTCTCTCACGAGACAAGGGAGCAAAGCAGGGAAGATAAGGGTGAGGACGGGGAGAGAAAGCGACCGCCTCTGTTGAGAGCCAAAGAGAAAAGAGTTATCATGTTAATCTGAGATTTTGTCCTAACTAGCCGCGGCGGCAACACGCAAATATTTTAATTTTGAAACGGTTTCTATTTCCGCGACGTCGCGGCTGTAACAACAACGTATAAATTAATGACAGTAATAATCTCAGGTACTGATTATGTGCTTTATTCAAACTCAAACGTGTCTAATATGAATTTGAATATCATTCTGCATGACCGTTATAGCCAACAATAGATCTTGTAAATAAGATGTACGTTAAAACTGCGAACCAACAAGCATATTCCATGACAAAGATGGTCTCAGTCACTCAGTATGTACTTTTAATAATGTTAAAAAGGTTTAATATTTATGAATTAGATTATAAACATACTAATTTCGTAGCGAGAGCAGTGCGCTTCCAGGGAGAGTCCGTCCACACACTCTTCTGATTGGCTGTGATATTTGATTGATTCGTTGCGTCACGTGTTGCGTCGCGTGTAGTTAGGACAAGGTGTAAGAGGTCTTTGTACCATTTAAACATCCTGCAAGCTTAAACGTCCTCCTCATTGTAAACAAAGCATTTCTTTAATCAAGCTCTAGAAACGGCTCGTTTGGATCTGAGGGGCAAGATGACGTCACATGGGCACAAACATTTGCATAAACTCCGCCTCCAGAGCAACACATCAACGAATAGTATTCTTCTCAGTATAGGCCCCGCCCACTGGCGTTCTGTCACTAACGGCTGACACTTGATCGTGCTTAATGCCAGTGTCGCATCACATCAAAAGCAAACGGAAAATCACAATCACTGCGCTATCTTGTCTACGCTGGACACAGTATAGAGATGCGCTTTCACTTTCTGACAAATGCAGTGAAAGATCATTCGCTTTGACACGTTTGGTTTAAGCAGCTCGTTCACATTTTTGTACAGATATAATCATGTCAGAAAACATACAAATGTGATACTTCATTATTAAAATATGTATTTTAAAATCTAAGGGGTACTTCAAAAAAACAAAACAAAAAAAAACAAATATATATATATATATATATAGGAGAAAGTGGATCAGATTACAAAAAGTTGGTGCATTTGTGCGTTTATTTATTTGATTTAGAATACAGTAATACAAATTTTATTTTAATTACAATTTAAGCTGATTGTTATGTGAATATGTGTTAAAGTGTAATTTATTTCTGTGATCAAAGCTGATTTTACAGCATCATTCCTCCAATTTCCAGTGGCTATCTTTCAGAATCATAATAAATGCTGCTCAAGAAATATTTCTGATTATGATCAATGTTGAAAACATTCTTCTGCACAACTTGTTTCTAGAAAACTGTGATACATTCAAATTTTCAGGATACAGATATGAATAACCAAATAAAAAGCACATGTGGATATTTATCTTTCAATGGCTTGAGATTAGTTGTATTTCTGGTGCTTTTAATCAGGGTGTCAGTATGGATGAGTAGATGAAAGGTTTTAAATAGCTGTGCAGATCTCACAGCAATCGTTATTCTCAATGGACTGATGTGAGTCTGAAAACACAATAGATTCACACAGTCAGGTTGGAAGGTTGTTTCAAGACATTAGCCGAGTTTAGAGTGCGGATTCGCCTCTGATTGAAAAGTTTCTGCAGCCCTTAAAGCCGATTTTCAAAGACTGGTTTCAATCTCGACCTGTTGGTGACCTTTCCATTCTCTCTTTCTCTCTCTCACACACATACGCACACAAACACACACATAAGCACACACACAGGGCCGTCGCTAGTGGGGTGAAAGATGGTGACGATTATAAGGGCCCCCGACTGGCAGAGGCCAGCTTAAAAAAGACGATCAGGAAAGTTGACGGGCCACAGCTGCGAGTCCTCACGAAAGCTTAATCATTACTCGTGTTTTTAAGCCTTGCCAATTTAACCATTCAAAAGAGTTTAAAACATTCAAACACAAGACACGGAGAAGCTGAACTGAGTCTCGCGCATCGTGTTCGGTAGCAACAACTCACGAGCAAGACCGAACCAAACTCTCCTTCCGTCCTCCGCACCGAACGAAATCCTTTAAACTTCAAACAAAAAACATGGAAAGGCCCAATTCACCCCCTGGTTCGGTCACGGACCGGCAAGGGCGCGCCAAATCCTAAACACCGAATTGCTCTTCTTGTACCGAAATACATTACATTTGCAAAATACCCTCTTGGAGGTCCGGAAAAGCTTGGTAGTTTACTGAAAGTAACATGGTAAATAAATCGGTGTGCTATTTCTGACACATTGTCTTAAAGTGACGACCGATTTACAGGCCGGTGTCATTTAATATAATCCAAAAAAAATATACTTCTCACTAATTACTGTAGTTTAACAATAATTAATCCAATAAACCACAAATATTCACAGGAATATTTTTAATTATTTTATGGTGTGACACTTTGGGCTTTTCCACTGCATGGTAGGACGTTCGGCACGGCTGGGGTACGGTAGGTGTTGGGTGGTTTGGTTCCACGCATTTATACCGCTATAAGTGGGCGGGATTATTCACGCGTGTTAAATTGCGCGCCTCTACTGCCATGACATCATCGTAAAGCGCCACAACAAACTCCAACAAAGAAAGGAGCGAATAGTGTTCTTCATCTGGCATGTGGAGTTTTAAGAGGGGGTTTGATTTGGTTTCCCCAGAGCGGATGTGGTCAGTGACACGGGTTGTGAGGGGGAGCGGGTGTGTTTAACAGAATGGAGAGGTTATGAGAACGCTTGGATTTACCCCACAGCAGGATGGGGAAGGACAAGGTTGAGGGAGCGGGAGTTCTGCGGTTGCTGCGTTCTTATAAGTTAGTTAACTCTCATGTACTCTGTAAAGTGAATTTCAAAAACTTTTGATTTTAAATCAGACCCTGGTTTTTAAATGTGGGTTTTTATAATGGCATTAATCTTTGCTTTTTCAAGAGGTTCTTACGTGCATCAAAATATATTTACATATACTGAGGACCCATAGATAAATTATTAATATTAATTTAACCTATTACAGTCAAAGTAAATCATGTTAGAGATCATCAGCAGATAGCACAGTTAAAGTTAAAGTTAAACAAAGGTTTATCTTCGGACGTCCATAAGTCTCAGGACTATAACTGTAGGTGGAATGTAACTTCCTCAACAGACAACGACACTGCTATTTGGCGGTTGATGCAAAATGTCGTTTGTTTAAAAGTTGCTCCACCTTGTGGCTGTGGTTTAAATCTAGGGGTACTATTAGGGTGTGTCACGCGTTAGGAGGTCAATAACGTCGTATGCGTATTAAACGGCAAAATATCCATCCGATCAGCTATTCTTCACGCTGGTGTCTGCCTCGCTCAACAGTTTGGAAAACTCCAACGTTTAACAGTTAGTTAAACTGTCGATAATAAGATGCGCTTCAGAGACGTTTGAGGGAATGTTTTTCATTTCAAATCACTGATTGTCTGACCTTTCACAGCTAACCACCGCAGCGGATGAAATACTGTCGTCTGTCTGTTATCCGTTTAGTTCCAGAGCATGTTTTAACTTCATTCAGAGTGATGGATGAGCCCAAATATCTCCAGAAAACATCAACATGAGATTGAGTCAACAAGCTGAATTTACATCATCATATACAAATGCACAAAGCGTCATCCTTTTATTATATTAAACAGTATTATTATGATTATTAACAGCCTATTCATTTTTTTTAGGGCCCACGCACATCTTTTATCTGTTAGATTTATCATTCGTTCATTCATTCATTCATTTATTCGTTCATTCATTTGTTACTTTGTTCATTCATTCATTCCTTCGTTCATTCATTTCTTTCCTTCATTCCTTTGTTCATTAATTCATTAATTCCTTTGTTCATTCCTTAATTAAATTAATTAATTAATTGATTAATTCCTTTGTTCATTCATTCATTCCTTTTTTCATTAATTAATTAATTCATTCATTCATTCGTTGATACATTAATGCATTCATTCATTCATTCATGCATTCATTCATTAATTCGTTGATACATTAATGCATTCATTCATTAATTCATTAATTCATTCATTCATTCATTCATTAATTCATTTGTTCATGCATTCATTCATTCCTTTATTCATTCATTCATTTATATTTACATTTATGCATTTAGCAGACGCTTTTATCCAAAGTGACTTACAGTGCTTTCAGGCTATACATTTATTGTCAGTGTGTGTGTTCCCTGGGAATTGAACCCACAACCTTTGCGCTGCTAACACAATGCTCAGTGGTAATTATTGGCTCAGTGGTTAGAGCATAGCGTTAGCAGCGCAAAGGTTGTGGATTCAATTCCCAGGGAACACACATACAAAATATGTATAACCTGAATGCACTAAGTCGCTTTGGATAAAAGCGTTTGTAAATGCATAAATAATAATTAATTTGTTTGTTCATTTATTCGTTTTTCTTCTTCCGTTTCTTCCGCTCTTGAGTCTATGGCAGCCCATAGAACCGCTTTTGGGAATGTTGTAATATTTGGCACACTGATTGAAGACAGTCCCAACATTAACCACAGCAAGTTTGGAATCTCTAACTCAAACTAGTCCTAGTCCAAAATTTCACTCAAGTTTGTTAATAATGTCAGAACCATATATAGTTTTAGTTTTTTTCTGAATCTTTGGCTCATGAATCAACTCCAAAATAATAATACAAATGTTTAATTTTTAATAGTTCGAAAAACCTACTTTTTCGAACTTGTCCTAGACGGTTTGTCTGATTCTCTCCAAAACAGGCTCAAATCCTCTCCACACCATGCTGGCCAAAAGATGTGGAAATATTTTTGATTAGTTAAACCTTTCTCAAATAAAGCGTGAAAGAATTTGATGAAGAGCACGCAAAAGTGGATTTGGAAAAAATTGTATATTTGATTTGTTCACCTGCATGTCATGTGACCATAATCACGTCACAAAACATACAAATGTGATACTTCATTATTAAAATATTTATTTTAAAATCTAACGGGTACTTCTAAAAAATATATATATATGGAGAAAGTGGATCAGATTACAAAAAAGTTGGTGAATTTGTGCGTTTATTTATTTGATTTAGAATACAGTAAACAAATTTCATTTGAATTAGAATTTAAGCTGATTTCTATGTGAATGTGTTAAAGTGTAATTTATTTCTGTGATCAAAGCTGTATTTTCAGCATCATTCCTCCAATTTTCAGTGTCACATGATCTTCAGAAATCATAATAATATGCTGCTCAATAAATATTTCTGATTATGATCAATGTTGAAAACAGTTGTTCTGCACAACTTGTTTCTGTGAAAACTATGATACATTAAATTGTTCAGGATTCACGGATGAATAACAAATAAAAAAGAACAGCATTTATTTGAAATCTTTCATGAGATTATAATTGTATTTACTGGTACTTTTGATCAGTGGTGTCAGTATTGATGAGTATGTGTTAAAGGTGTATATTTCTTCTGTAAGTCACAGCTCACATGCAGATCTTTATTCTCAAGGACAGCATTGAGTCTGAATGCACAGAAAGATTCACAAAGTCAGATGTGGAAGTGTTAGAAATGTCACTGCGAGTGTTTGAGCAGCGAGACTCGCCTCTGATTGAAAGAGTTTCTGCAGCTAAAGGTCGATTTTCAAAGACTGGTTTCAATCTCGACCTGTTGGTGACCTTTCCATTCTCTCTTTCTCTCTCTCACACACATACGCACACAAACACACACATAAGCACACACACAGGGCCGTCGCTAGTGGGGTGAAAGATGGTGACGATTATAAGGGCCCCCGACTGGCTGAGGCCAGCTTAAAAAAGACGATCAGGACAGTTGACGGGCCACAGCTGCGAGTCCTCGCGAAAGCTTAATCATTACTCGTGTTTTAAAGCCTTGCCAATTTAACCATTCAAAAGAGTTTAAAACATTCAAACACAAGACACGGAGAAGCTCCTGCACCTGAACGAAATCGCAGTTTAAACATGCAAATAGAAAACAAGATGTGAAAGAGCCCAATTCAGCTCCAGTGCTGTGTTCTGTGTGCCGGCAGAGAGGCGCATCTCAAATCACTTAAACACCGAATTTGCTTCTTCTTGTACCGATAAATACATTACATTATGTCAAAATACCCGTCTTGGAGAGTATCCTGGTAAAAGCGGTCGGTTATGTCTTACGTGAAAGTAATCGTGGTGAAATAAATCGGATGTGCATCATTATACTGGACACATTGTCTCTTAAAGTGACCGCGCCGAATTTACTAGAGCTGTCGGTGTCATTAATATTAATCCAAAAAAATAACTCACTGCTCTTCACTGAATTATGCTGTAGTTTAACAATAATTAATCCACAGTCAAGCCACAAATTATTCCGTCATCGGATATTATTTTTGATATTTATTTGTTAGTGGGTGTAGGACACTATTGGTGTCAGGATATATACTCGATCACAAGATTAGAAGTATTCAGAACAACTTTTATTGAGGCTTTCGTTGGACTGCAGGTAAGTTCAGATGCACAAACAGGTACTGTGAGAATAATACTGAAGAATGACCTTCTTCTCTCTTCCAGAGAACGGTAGACTGGAATGTGGTATGAGTGCACAATTTAAGGAATGCAGGACATGGACACCAAGGAGGGTGTGGAGTCTCAGGACGAGGGAAACAGGTGAGTAACACAAGGTGGTACTGCAGGAACAAACTGGAAGTATTTCTGGAACAATAGTTCTGAAATGCACAGAGAGCAGGTTAGTGGGTCTTTCCTAGTTCAAGGTTCGACAGGGAATGGAGGTGAAGTGTGTTCCTTTGTAGTGCTCAGTGATTGTTGGATTGCTGATTGATGGCAGGTGCAGGTGATTAGTATTCAGGTGAGTGTGATCTTTGTGTTGTGGATGTAAATGAGCCTAATTGATTCCTGACAATTGGTGCTTTTCCCCTGCATGGTACGGTACGGTTCGGCACGGCTCGGTACGGCTCAGTTCGGGTCGGTTTGCGTTTCCACTGCAGTTTAGTACCGCTATAGAGTGGGCGGGATTATTCACACGTCGTTATAATTTGAATATTTCAAAATATACCATGTATCCCTTGTTTTTTTTTATTTATGTGATGGTTTTTATAATCATGGCATTAATCATTTGTCTTTTTCAAGAGGTTTGTTACGTGCTCATACAATGATACATATTTAATATAGTCTGGAGGTACACTTATTCGATCAGATTGTTTTTAATTGAAGCAAAACAGATACAGAGGTAAAAATATAAACAGAAGACATACTCTGTAAATATAGCAAGTTCAAAAGTAACGTTATATACATAAGGCTTTTTCCTTCGGCGTCGTGCCATCAAGCTCTCACTGGATCCGCTCCTCGGCTATCAACGAGAGGAACGTCTGTTCTTCCTCAACAGACAACGACACTGCTATTTTGTGGTTGATGCAAAAATGTGCGTTTGTTTAAACAGAAGTTGCGTCCGATCCTTCGCTGGCGGTGCTGATTTAAATCTAGCGGGTAGGGCTGTAGAGGAGGGTCTCGTGTCGCAAGTTCAGTGACGCAGTAATGACGATTCTCTCCGGCCAATCAGTGATCAGCAGAGTTTACACGTCACGTTTTGGTAACGGTACGGCTCGCTTGGAACCTCGGCTGAGGTGGTACTAAAAAAGTATCAGGTACCAGGTACAGTACCCAGTGGAAAACCCCCCAAAAGTGAACCGTACCGTACCGTGCCGTACCATGCAGTGGAAAAGCGCCATATAGTTCATTTAAGTAAGTGAGTATAGTAAAATTAAGTAAACTGTGACATATCATACCCACAAATTATTCATGCAGTCGTGGGCTAGCAGTAAAATTAATACAATTTTGGATCAAAAATGATTCAGAACCTTTGACCTGACCGTGTTTTTTCTTTAATTGCTATTGTACCATTGTACAGACTGAACAAAATGAAGCATTGCTTGGTAATTGTTCAACAAAGTATTGATAGTTGTGTAAATATTGTCATACTTAAGTTGTCTGAATTGTTGGTTGATTAATCATTACATACCTTTCTATCAAAGTTATCTGACACGATCAAGATTAATTTGTTCTGACACAGTTTAACTTATTGTCATATTTTATAACCATTTTCTAAACAATAGCAAATAAACTGTGACATAATGTGATAAATGCTGAAGTGTCTGAACACATTTTGGTTTAACTGTATATTTAATTTTTACAGTGAAGACTATGCAGTGCTATTTTACATTTGATTATTCAGTTTCTGTGCTTGGACACCTACAAACTTAAACAGTGTGTATATAGCACAAATAAATAAATAGAAATTAACATAAAAATAAAAAATTTCAAACAGGGTCCACTGGTACAACCTGCAACAGGCCCCCCGCAAACCCCCACTACGGCCCTGTCACAGGCACGCACACGCACACGCAGACACAGACACAGACACAGGCACAGGCACAGGCACAGGCACAGGCACAGGCACAGGCACAGGCACGCACACGCACACGCACAGACACACACATATACACACACACACACACGCACACGCACAGACACACACATATACACACACACACACACACACGCACACGCACAGACACACACATATACACGCACACGCACACGCACACGCACAGACATATACACACACACACACTCACTTCATCTGTGGGCAAACACACAGTTACTGCAGCGACTATCACACATATCAAGCTCAGATATTTGTAATTAAACCTGTAAATCTTCAATTTCCATATGGTTACTCAAACTTTATTACCAGAACATAAGCAAAATAAAAGTTTTAACTGTAAAACACATCAGTTGCAGTGCAAATGAACTGTGTGCCCTAGTTTCCTCTGACCTTCAGTGACACAGATGATAAAACAGATGTTTCTGAGAGGAGGATGAAGAGCGCCGGACAGAGAAAGCATGGTCCCACATTAATCAATGCATCAGAGCGGCCTGGAATCGACGGCTCGTTTAAAAGCATTCGGGATGCCAGGCGTATGGATTTTATCTTTTGTGTGCAACCACATCATATCATAAGACAGAAACCTCAAGCTATAAATATCCGATCTGCTCTGATCTTCTGCTTCTGTCCGACGCTTCACTTTACATGACAGGAGAACATCTGAAGAACCCCGATTTTAGATCGCTTCAGCTCTTTCAATATTTACCTTCACACATTCATTTATTAATTCATAACACATTGATAGCCCAAGTTCAGAAAGAGTTCAAATGCATCGATTGTGTGGAACACAAAAAAATTCAAATAAAAAAAACCTGCAATAAAGTAGTGACACGACATGGCTATTAATAATGAATAGCACGAATGAGTATACAAATATTTGCATTTGATTAAGACAAATTAGAGACAATACTAAAGCACAAATAGATACAATTTTAGTTTTTGTAACTCAAATAAAAAATAAAACAAATGTAAAAAAAATGTCTAGATACTCTTAAATCCAGCTGTATTTACGGAAGCAAAATAAATAAATAAATACATAAAATAAACACAAAATACAATAAAAATAAAAAACATGAAAAATAAAATAAAATAATCATAATTATCATAAATTACAAAAAATGTAATATATATAAATTAAGAAAGAGTTTACTTAAAACAAGAAAATAATTGTATATATGTGTGTGTGTCTGTGTGTCTGTCTGTGTGTGTGTGTGTGTGTGTGTGTGTGTGTGTGTGTGTGTGTGTGTGTGTCGGTGTGTGCATTGAATATTTTTTTCTGATCACATTAGCAGATATTTATTTCATAAAATATAATAATGGCTAAAAATAGTATTTGTGTATTGTTTTCTAGTAAACATGTCTAAATACCCTTTAAGCAGGATCTGTTTACTGGAGAAGCTCATCATCTGTGATTGTGATTTAATATCTATGATTGTGATTGTAATTGAGTTTATCATTCGAGCGGATGGAGACGTCCAGTCTGATTAAATCAAGACATCAACCTGACTCCTGCGATTGTAAATGTCACGACCTCCATTGTTTTACACATCAAACCTGCTATTGACTTCTGGACAAACTGACATTTGTGCGTCCCGCATGTGTTTGTGGCAAAGTTAGACTCTGGTCACATGACTCGACGTCCGGCTGCTGATTGGTCGAGCCGTGCGAGTCTCCAAAGGTCATTTATTCGATCTCAGAGAGTCAAACGCTCCCTCATTAGTCAAACACACTCGGCAAAACCGCTGAGCTCATGCGATCAATGCAGAGACAGAATGTCGAAATGTTTGCGATCCGTTCTGATAAATAAATATAAATGAATCTGACCGAGACACTCACAGCGAAACACTGTGCAGGACTGCTATTTAGTGAGGAGCAACAGCAGACAGACAAATGAGGAATGTAGGGTTATTATAGTACAAACACACACGCACACAAATATATATATATACAGTGGGGAATTTTATTTTTAATCCCTGATGATTTTGTACATTTGCCTACTGACAAAGAAATGAAGAATGGTCTATAATTTTAATGGTAGGTTAATTTGAACAGTGAGAGACAGAATAACAACAACAGAAATCCAGAAAAACACATTTCAAAAAAGTTATAAATTGATTTACATTTTAATGAGTCAAATACGTATTTGACCCCTTCGCAAAACGTCTTGGTTACGTATGTAACCCTCATTCCCTGAAGGAGAGAACGGAGACGTCACGTCGGATGACTGATGAATTGGGGATCTAGCTTAGAGAGACCAATCCACTTGGAGTGTAAACTAAAAAACTAAAATGCACATTGGTATGTGGTTATTGCATCCAGATGCCGCTGATCACAGCATGAGTATAAATAGGTAGCAGGTGCAGGGCATATTCAGCTTTTCGCTGAGGAGCCGAGCCGGGATCCGGCCGCTCAGCGGTGGTACAGCCGTGGCGACGGGACGTGACGTCTCCTTTCCCTCCTTCAGGGAGCGAGGGTTACATATGTAACTGAGACGTTCCCTATCAGTCGGTAACTCTCGACGTCACGTAGGATGACCGACAAATTGGGATCCCTACCAAAAGGCCACAGCTACTGCCCCCTCCAGTTTCCAGAGGAAGCCTCCTGCACCCCTATTTTTGGTGCAGGTTAGGGCTCCCACAAGAAGACCAGTTACTGTTGCTATGGCACTACCAACACAGTAGGACTGGATAACACTGGGAAAACATACCCCTTCAGATTAGAACAGGAACGCTGCGGAAGCCCCGACCTTCCCAAAGGAGGTTCAGAAGCACTTACACATATGGACAACTGTCAGGTGCATATTGAAGATTGGAGATGATTGTAACCCTCTTGGAAGTAGCAGGAAGTCTGCCAGGAAAACACTGGCTCTAACGATATACCGTGGAATTACACATTACACAATTACACATATGGGATCCAAACGGTCTCTACATATGGAACCCAGCCCTCTACTGGTTCTCACGGATTCATCGAGTGAGGGCCTGGAGCCAGACGCCGGGTCGCCCGTCCCTGGGTCTCTTGCTCCTCTGCTCACTGCCTGTAGACGGGGGCCAGTACGGGCGGGGTGACCTGCCTACGTCCAGCTCCACGGCACCACATTTGGAGGCTGCTGCGGATGCAGTGCAGGAGTGGGGGCGGACGCAGGTGGCCGCCCTCGGCGATGAGCAGGCTGGGGCGCTGCAACCGGCGGAGAGGTGGAGGCAGCAGCTGCCCGCTGAGGCAGGAAATGTTGGATCGCCTTAGTCTGCTCCTGTGCAGCTGGGAACTGCTGGGCCATGATCCCGATTGCGTCACCGAAGAGGCCAGTCTGGGACACCGGGCCCTTGAGGAACCGAACCTTTTCGGCATCCCTATGTCAACCAGACACAGCCAGAGATGATGCTCCTGGACCACAAGTGTGGACATCGCACAACCCAGAGACCATGCCATAACTTTCGTCGCTCGTGGCGCGAGGTCAGGAGCGGAACGGAGCTCTTTTAGAACTTCCGGATCGTGACCACTCTCGTGCATGTCCCCCAGTGCTTTTAGCCTGAAGAACGTGCAGTAACGCCGCAGCGTAAGGTGGTGGCAGCATTTACACAGGCCACATAAGTATTGCTGGAAAGACCAGATGAGTACCTACAGGCCGGGAAAAGGAGGCATGGTTTGCCCTGCCAGGTAGAGAGGGTTTAAGGACACAACTGCATCGCAACCGACAGCTCTACCGGGGGGGACCCCCATATACCCCCTAGCTGCACCACCATCGAAGGTGGTGAGGGAGGAGGAGTTATCAGGTTGGTTTCTGGCAGTAAAAAGTGACGTCCATGACCTGCAAGCTCCCCCTGCACTTCCGGGTGAGAGGCACCCGGGGCAGGGCGCTGAGAACCAGCACAATCTACACCGAGAAACCAGTCATCCAACCTCGAGGGTTCGGGACACGGTGGAGGTCTCCACTCGAGCCCTACCCTTTCGACGGCCCGGGAAATCATAGCCATCATTTCCAGATCCGACTCAGGCATTGCTACCGCCGGAGCAGTAGCGCAGCCGAAAATTCCTCTCCAGAAGCTCCAGCTCACCCTCCGATGCAACGATCGACATCTGGTCATCGGGAGGAGCGCCAAGGATACTGCTCGTACTCTCCTTGTAGAGGGCCCAGCACATTCCATTGGTAGCTCAACTGGTTGCGGAGTGCAAGAGGAGCAATGGTCTCTCGAGGGTTGGTTTCCTGGAGGGTTTGCCACGACTGTAATCTTCAGACCACCCGTGATACCGCCTGAAGTAGACCTCGCCTGTCTGCAGCTAGGACGAGAACTAGATCGAGACTGAGGCAACAGATCTCCGCCCCTTTGCCGAGGTAACGGAGCCTGGCCCGCAACTCCGACATGAGTATCCACAATGAGAAGATGACTCATCCACGAGCTCCACCTCAGCGTGCTTACTGCCCAGGCACGTGAGGCAGCGATCGTGACCATAACCCAGCGCCAGGTAACGACCGCATCCAGAAACGCAGAGGTGACACGTTGTCTGAAGCAAGACCGAACTCGTCTTTACAAAGGTGTAATGTCGAGTTTGCCAGATGCAACGTCGTCTTTAAAAAGATGCACCTGTGAATGCTGTTTTAGGGAAATAGCTCTTTTAGCGTGCTGAAGCGCACAGGGGAGATGGTTGCCTGCAACACAAACAGAGGGTAGTGCAGCCTGATGTGTGCAATCCACTTGACACGGGAAGAACCACCACCACTGTAGCGCCGTACCACAAGCACGAGAGTCTTCCGAAGAGCGTGTTAATATGTAAAAGCTGAATATGTGATGCACCTGCTGCCTACTTATTCTCACTCTGTGATCAGCGGCAGCTGGATGCAACAATCGCATGACATTGTTAATTGGCTTGTTTAGTTTACACTCAAAGTGGATTGGTCTCTAAGCGAGAGCCCAAATTCGTCGGTCATCCGACGTGATGTCGAGAGTAACCGACTGATAGGGAACATGACTTGGTAGGTGGTGCAGGGCCGGTTCTAGACATTAGGAGGCCCTAGGCAAAATTTATGTTGGAGACCTTTTCTATTTTACTATACTTTAACATATATTTCTGTGTTGCAAAACTGATTTTTCATCAGCCATTACTCCAGTCTTTAGGGTGACATGATCTTACATAAAGATTTATTATCAATGTTGGAAACAGTGTTTAATGTTTTTTTATTTTTCCAAAGAGTTTTGGATTATTAAGATGTTTAAAAATAAAAATAAAAATAAAAATGTATAACAATATAAGTCTTTACTATCAATTTTATCTATACTACTGTTTTTTATTTCTGTATTTCTAATCAAATAAATGCAGGCTTGATGAAGAAATGTATAATGTATACAAAAACATAAAAATTAGTAATGGTCCAAACTTTTGACCAGTATTGTATGTACATATTAATCAAACTTTATCCGAAGTAATCTCTTTTTTTTTGATGAAGATGTTATTGTTGTTATTATTTTGCTGATTTATTTAATCACAGTTCAATAATGCCACTACATAAACATACATGCTTTTATAATGGGCAGAATTTTCCCCTCCCATTTAATCAATATTGACTATGCATATCGTCATATTATTAATTGCAATGATATGATATTAAGTATTGCATTGTTACCTTAAATATGACAGATATTTACACAAATCAAGTGGAACAGAAAGACACGATCAATAAAATTACTAAAACTTTAACAAAAAGTAACATGAAAGCAGAAAATATAGAAATAAATACACACACACGCACACACACACACACCCACACACATATATATTATCATTATTAACAAAAACTATAATATATAATAGTTTTTAAATTATAGTTCAATGATACTAAACACTGACCTGAAGTACTATGATAAATAAAATTCATAAATAAATAAAAACTATAAATAAAAATAATAATAAAAAAGAAACAAAAACAATACTAAGAACACAATTAACATAAATATATAAAATATAAAAATACATTCTAGTTCAAAATATTGCAACTTTAATACTATTTCAATGATACTAAAATAAGAACAAACTTGAAGTACTAAAATAAGTAAAAGTAAAATAAATAAGAATGCATAGAAAACAACAGACATTTAAAGAGGTCATCGGATGCCAAATTCACTTTACAAGTTGTTTGAACATAAATGTGTGATGTGTTGGAAGTGTGTGTACACATCCATCCTATAATGATACAAATCCACCCAGTGGTTATTTAAAAAAAAACCTTTCTCAAATCAGGCTGTTCTGAGATTCCTGTCAGATTGATGTAGTTCAGTACAGGCCCCTCCCACGAGTTGATGACAGGACTGTCTTACCTTAGCTCCACCCCCCTGAGTGAGCTGAGAGCTGTTCTCTGGTGCAGGGAAGACAAGATGTCTCAGATTAAGCGATTGAGGTGTTTTGTTGTTGGATGTAATAATGAATATAGCAGTTGTCATTTACTGCTGAAGATGCAGGTGATTTAAAGTATTTTATTGTGGCCAGCCTAAGGCACACCTGTGCAATAATCATGCTGTCTAATCAGCATCTTGATATGCCACACATGTGAGGTGGATGGATTATCTCGGCAAAGGAGAAGTGCTCACTAACACAGATTTAGACAGATTTGTGAATAATATTTGAGAGAAATCGGCCTTTTGTGTACATAGACAAAGTTTTAGATTGTAGTTCAGCTCATGAAAAATGGAGGCAAAAACAAAAGTGTTGTGTTTACAATTTTGGTCAGTGTACATACCGTATATCTAGATGCGGACATACTGTATATCTAGATGCCTCATTATGGACTGTTTCTATGGACCGCGATATGAAAGCCATCCGCCATTTTTGGAATGGTCTGTGAATCTTTGAGCACATTGACTGTGTGCGTCTACAACAGCAAGTTATACGCTTGCAAATCTTAGAATATTCATTGATTATTATGGCGAATGCGATATGGCTGACGCTTCAACGTATCTGGAGCGGTCAAATAGGGAATCTACACATCTATGGTCTGCTGTCTCTCCACGGAAGAGAGGGGCAGAGTCAGCAGAGCTCATTAGCATTTAAAGCAACATGAACTAGAACAGCGTGCTGAAAACAGAGCTGATTTTGACAGGGTAAAAACTGTGTTTTTTACACTACCATTGAGAAATTTTAACCAACGTATGTTACAGACATTTCATTATGACCCTAAAGAATCATATACTCTTGTGTAAAATGGGCATCCGATGACCCCTATAAAAAACACAAAAACACACTGCAAATTTAGTAAAACCAAAATGACAAAAATTAACATGAATGCAGAAAATACACAATGAAATCTAATTCGAAATATCAACAGCAATTAGGGCTGTAGTACTCGAGTCCGGACTCGAGACGTTTTTCTATCGTCTCGGACTTGTCTTGGACTCGTTGGTATTTGGACTCGGACTTGTCTCGGACTTGGTCATTGGACTCGCCAAATGTTCTAGTTGGTCTCGACCGAGTCCAGCAATATATGCTTTTTTTTCTCTTTCAAAACAAAACCATTAATCTGGCTCGCTTGATCCGCAAACGGGTAACGTAACTGGTTTAACTCCATCTAGAAAGGGCATTGTCATTGGTCACCTGTTAAATGCACAGCTGCGTCATATGAGTGTGCGCTTGGCTCTGAGAGTGCGCGCTGCGTGGAGGCATAAATAATCTTTATTTTGGCCACAGACACGCTGTCGGCAAGTTGCATAATACAGTTTGGCTTTACAAAGTTCGTTGGAGTTTTCCCTCTCACTTTCCTTCGCTTTTAAATACCTTATTAATGCCCGTGCGCATTTTGCTTTCACTTTCATTTCAGGTCAATTGTGATTTTGAATAGAAATATTACCAAACGCTAGAATTAGACACTTTGATAATAACAGTAAAGAGAAAAGAACAATCCAACGCATGTCGATGCACATGATTAAACGCTCACGTGTGATGCTCTCTAGGTGCCCTTCACACAGAGTGTGTGTTTGTGTTGACGCGGGCAGTGGAATAGGAAAAATACAAGAAGATGTGAGTTAAACAACTTTTAATATCTAGAGTGCCGCGTTTTTAGAAAGCCGTTTCATGCACGAGACGCTGCAAGAGACGCGAGCGCAACCGTCAAACGCGTCCATGTTTACATAGAAAAAACAATGGAAAAGCAGCGTAATTGAATACAAAACCCGTAAAGAAACTTACTGTACATGTACTGTATATCTGATCTTTCAGGTTTGCATCCCGGTGACAGGCTGAAAACTGCTGTTCATTGTTTTACAGGGCCTTTATAGTTAATAATACCTTCAGTCATTTTGAATTTGAATTACTTGAGTTTTTTGAGCATTTGTCTTGTATTATTTCAGAACATATAGCCTAATATGCATAATACAAGTGTGTACAAGATGTAGTTGTAGTTAATCTTTTCTCCAAAGATATTTAGTGATTTGTTTCACATTTACATCATGAAGACTACGTCATGTGTGGTGCACTTAGAATATACTTTTCTTTAACTAGAGGGTTAATAAAGAAAAAGTTGCATCTACAATCTATCTATTCACTGTATCTAATTTGCATATTAATGTTGTTGCTGTTGGGACAGAATGTTGAAAAATTATTTTCATAATGGGAGTCATGGCCAGATTTTCATAATAATATATCATATTTCATAAGCAAACTGATATATAATTTATTTCCCTATTCAAATGTTATGTCTCCCAAAATGCATAATAAACATGCTTTTAGTCCTGGTGTCCTCTACATTGAACATGTATGAAATTATGTTCTGTTTCATAACAGGAAGTTATATTTGAATTTGAAAACCCATAACATTTTCCTGAGATGTTGCTTTATGACAAACAATCTGAAAATGATTCAGATTTAAATGTCAATTACAAAATATAATCATATTTCCATAAGGATGTACAATTTTTCACTAAATTAAATATAGCCACCTTTAAAGACGTATGAGAGGGTTTAAAAAACCTTTAGTATCTCTATGAAGCCCTGAATGAGCTCTGTACAGGACATCCAGGCTTATAACTGTGACATGTGAGGTCTCAGAGAAATACACTAAAATAGAATGTCCACTACAGAGGCAAAAACTCCATAGCTGGGTCTCAGGAGGAGAAATAAAATAGCCTAATTTGATCCTACAGTGTTGCTGCACATACTTTTAGATCATTACAAACAATAATGCAAAATTATTATATTAGAATAGAAGATATGCTGTCTCTCGTATCACATCAATTATCAATAATTAAATATGTGGTTTTGAAGAAGATTATTTTTTACTTTCTCTGTTTTGACCGTCTCATTTGGACTTGGACTTGGACTCGAACCTCTTTGGACTCGGTCTTGACTTGGACTCGAACCTCTTTGGACTCGGTCTTGACTTGGACTCGAACCTCTTTGGACTCGGTCTTGACTCGGACTCGAACCTCTTTGGACTCGGTCTTGACTCGGACTCGAACCTCTTTGGACTTGGACTTGACTCGGACTCGAACCTCTTTGGACTCGGTCTTGACTCGGACTCGAACCTGTTTGGACTTGGACTTGTCTTGGACTCGACAAAGGTGGACTTGACTACAGCCCTAACAGCAATATAACAGTATCTCAATACAAAAAAATAACAATGTGACTTGAATGTTTTCTGGTGACCTTTAGTGATTCAAGTTGGAATATAAATGATTCTTTGCATTTTTAATTCAACTTTAGAAAGTGAGTGGGATAAAAACGAGGGACTGGAAATGAGATGAATCAGACAGCGCTGGTTTCTGTTGTAGTGATGATCTGGCTGAAGAGCACTGTTAGCTCTGTCTCTGTCTCCGCGCTGCCGGTTATAATGCCTGCACAAACTTCATCTCACACCAATTAGTTCCAGGCCAGAAGGCAGAGAGAGACGCAGCGAGTGAGAATCCTGTGGGAATCAGCCTGGTTTTCCAGCTTTCTCTCTGTCTGGATATCATCGCTCATCCGCTCTGTCATATAAATACAAGACAGAGTCTGATGCTCAGTCAGTTTCTGAATCAGACACACACTTATTTAATGAATCCCATCTTGTTTCATTTTCTGAAAGTGCTTAAACCCTTGTTATGCATTCAGGGCCTTTTTAACTCAGAATATATTTTAGTGAGGGAACATAACCTGGGTTTTCCACAGCGAAAATGGCATTGCTTTTCTTTAGAGTCCAGCGAGGAGACGGTCTTTGCTCTGAAAGAGACATTTCTGACGAAACGGCATCTGTTTTTTTTTTTTTCAAAAGGAAACATAAATGTGATACTGTTTAAACTGAACTGAGCTGGATGATAACATCACTAAATTAATGATGAAGTGACTAACTGAAAACTGAGTGTTTATTAATGTCCTTCTGCACACTATTGTCCTGTTTAATACTGTAAAGCTGCTTTGACACAATCTGTATGTTAAAGTGCTATATAAATAAAGGTGACCTGACTTGACTTGATATGCATGCGCCGGTCAAGCTCTTAAGGTGCGTTCACACCAGACGTGAATGAAGCGAACGAATTGCGTTATTCGCGTGCAGTTGGACGCTTGAACATTTTGAGTTTACTCGCTTCATTCGTGCGTGGAATTCGCTTCATTCGCGCGTGAAATACACTTCATTCGCATGTGAAATTCACCACACAACAGACACAAATTTACTTTTGTAAAAGTACGAAGTAGTATCGTACAGCTCCGGGTACCCACATAAAGCCACGATTAATTTGTCCTCCATTGTTGTTTCGGATTTTCTTCCTCCGCTCGTAATCATGTCACTGCGTAATTTGCGCCATTCGCACCATTCGCACCATTCGCGCTGCCTCATTCGCACAAATAGCGCCGCAGGATTGTCTATCGCGTCTTTGCATTGACTTAACATCTATTTGCTCGTAACGCTTTATTCGCGTCTGGTGTGAACGCACCTTTAAAGGTTTTGCATAAACAGTTTATTAAAAAGAACAACATTGAAAGCATTTAGGTGATCCGTGCAGAGCCGATCCTCCCTATATGCAGAATACGCACGCTGCGTAGGGCCCCCGAAACACCAGGGGGCCTCCTCGCTCTCAAAGATGTTTTAATTTTAGTTTAGTTTTGAATTTGGCCAGCGGCTATGAAAACATGAATGATAATTTATTGTAATGTGGTGCTGTCGCCCTTTCTACATAAAAATCTGTCAAATCATGTAACGTGAATGTCGTAAAGTCTCTTGCTCGAGACGAAGAAAATGAGTTGAAATCATTGCGAACTGCGGAAGAGAGACAATGTTTCTCGAACTTTGTTTTTTTTTTGTCGTGGCCTAATGGATAGAGCGTTGGACTTGTAATCCGAGGTTGTGGGTTCGAATCTCGGCTCCGGCAGGAGTTGTCCACGACTGAGGTGAGACCCTTGAGCAAGGCACCGAACCCCCAACTGCTCCCCGGTTACATTCCTTTGCTCTTAAACGCTCTAACCCTAACATGTCGTTTTTAGTTACACTCTTCTATCTCCTGTAAGAAAACTCCACTCATCCTGTGCATCTGTCAGCTGTCAGTCATCATGTCGGTTTCCCAGCCCAAAAAACATTTACCTGATGATGCTTCATTTATATGGATCTCTAAGTGAGGCGCTCTTCTGTGGATCCATTAGTTTAACTCATGTAATATTTCTATTGAGCACCGACTGAAACGGTAATACTGAAGAACATAAGATAATCTGTTTATCCACTACATATTATTGTGATATATACATATTGTGATATTTGACAGAACACTCAAAACCGCTGACGGCCCTTTAATGCAGATCATTCATTTCACTGCTGTCTCATGAATCTGCTTCTCAATTACACTTCAGCTTTAACGAACATTCATCACCAACCTCACTTCATTCATCTGACTGTGCCTTGGACCTTAACTCACACTGAGAAAGCACATGCTGTGCTGAACTGTTGTAAATAAAACTGATTATTGGAGTACACTGAACAATAAACATTATTTCAGTCTTTCTTCTTCAAAATTTCACATTTTATCAGAGTTTCTGCAGGTTCGGTGAAGGACATTTTAAGACATTTTAAAACCAAATAAAGAAAATGTAAGGAATACATTGAATGAAACACAATGGAACACAATGTGTTCCTGTGTGGCTCAGTGGTAGAGCATTGCGTCAGCAGCGCAAAAGGTTGTGGGTTCGATTCCCAGGGAACACACATACTAATTAAAATGTATAACCTGACTGCAATTGTAAGTCGCTTTGGATAAAAGCATCTGCTAAATATGTAAATGTAAATGTAATTCAACAATGACTGTTATAACTTACTTAAAAAATGAATGAATTGAATTAATGAAACTAAACTGTCTAAAGACTCTTAAATCAAGATGTATTTACTGGACAATCAAAACGACTAAAGATAAGAAGGTCTTGCTTTATGAGAAACTAATGACAATTAAGTGAGTTTATGATTAAAACAAGAATAAATACTGAATAAATAACAAGAATAAATACCCTGCCACTCCAACTCTACAGCATGATTTCACGATTCAGTTAGGTTCATCAACAATTACCCCATCAGCTTCGGTCAGAAATCTTGGTGTAATCTTTGATGATCAGCTGACCTTCAAAGAGCACATTGCAAAGACTGCTCGATCTTGCAGGTTTGCACTACACAACATCAGAAAGATCAGGCCCTTTCTGACAGAGCATGCTGCACAACTTCTTGTCCAGGCCCTGGTCATTTCTAGGCTCATCTCTTTCAACACTACTTGACTTCATCATAAAAATAAATAAAAATTCCTTCCCTTTTTCTATATCGTCATCCTTCTCTTTATCTTTCTCTCCTTCCCTTGCTAGCTTGTATTTATTTGAACAATGCCTAAGACTTGGTGTTATTGGCACTTCCTCTGTCTGTTTGCCTCTTCAAGATTAATCGCTTTATGTATTCCCCAATTGTAAGTCGCTTTGGATAAAAGCGTCTGCAAAATGACTAAATGTAAATGTAAATGTAAATATTTGTCATTGAGGTCAGAAAAATCAACGTAATTCAAAGGGAAACAATTTTTCATTCCCCATCAACAGATATTTGTTTTTGTTTTACTTCACATCTTCATTTTGCACATAAATACATCTTACTTAATTTAAGGACGTTTGGATATTTGTACTGAAAAAAAATCTATATCTATGTGTGTAGATATATAGATATATGTGTGTGTGTGTGTGTGTGTGTGTGTGTGTGTTTGCGTGCGTGTGTGTTATTTTTATGTTTTTCCCAGTGCATGCAACATTTAATGCCA
>CM049819.1:47866467-47938781 GCA_027422435.1 Schizopygopsis pylzovi | reverse complement strand
CGCGATTTATTCGCGTCATTTGTGTCTGGTGTGAACGCAACTTCAGGAGCGTCGGGCTATTACCGGAGAGGGCTCTGGAGCGGACTCTGTGGGCTCACGGACCGGAGAGGGCTCTGGAGCGGACTCTGTGGGCTCACGGACCGGAGAGGGCTCTGGAGCGGACTCTGTGGGCTCACGGACCGGAGAGGGCTCTGGAGCGGACTCTGTGGGCTCACGGACCGGAGAGGGCTCTGGAGCGGACTCTGTGGGCTCACGGACCGGAGAGGGCTCTGGAGCGGACTCTGTGGGCTCACGGACCGGAGAGGGCTCTGGAGCGGACTCTGTGGGCTCACGGACCGGAGAGGGCTCTGGAGCGGACTCTGGGAGAAAAAAAAATGTAATGTGGTACTAAAAAACATAAAGGCCATAGTGTATGAGAACAGTTCTTATTCTTTTTTTTATTTGAGATGCATAAAATAAAGCATGTTACAGGAACATTTCCTTGCCATTTACTGTCACCGTTTTGGTTGTAATATGTGTATTGCGTGATAATCATTTTATATAAGCAATAAGGTACTCGACGCATACTGTGTTATGAATAAGTTAACTTATTGCATAAGTTAAACACAATTTCAGTTTGTTTTGGAGTTAAAAATATTGTTTTTTTTTTACATTCCTCATTACTTGGTACAAGCAGATAAATGACTGCATAACTAACTGTACCCTGTAATTATATAATTTCAGTTTCTTGTAAAAATATATATTACTATAACCACAGTCAGATACTGTGAGACGAAAACTACAACCACAGTGAACCCAAACCAGCAGATGAAACTCGTTCTTACTCTCAAACAAGGCATCAAAAACTGAAGCTTGGTCAAGCAGTTTGCACATCCCAGTTTATCCAAAACTATCTCTATTTGTAACTATTTTATGTTTTGGTGAATTGGTGTTTAATTAAAATGAATTTGTATGCTATGCTTTTGCTCTAGTGACGATTATGTTTATGGCTGGATGTCTGTTTACTTTTTTCTAGAAAATCATAGCCAATATGATTCACATAGTTTGAACTTAAACGACGATTGAGATTGGATGAACTGATTACTTAGATCTCAGCAATTAATTTATACATTTTTGGCACATTCTCTCATCTTGTGAGCCATCATATGCTAAATGATTAATTCAATGTAATAAATCAAATGGCAAAATAGGAATCAAAAAACAATCAACCACTCACATTTCAAAACATATAGAGTTTGCCTGGACAGAGTAAATGTTGTGTTATAAATAGCACAATATCTCTCATCAGTACAGTGACTCAGAGAGAGAGAGCGAGCGAGAGAGAGAGAGAGAGATTAAAAGAAAGGATACAGCACACTGAATCTCAAGACAGCTGACAGTATCATTCAGGTAAGACATTGTGAATTTTAATGAAATTCTAGTTTGATTATTTGCATTGAAGTGACCGACAGAGATGTTTCATATAATGAATAGCCTGCATTACATAGGAATAAGGCCCAATATAGGCCTAGTGTTTTAATATGAAGGACATTTCTGTATTGATTTCAGTAGTTTGAATTGCATTGCATTTTGGTTTGAATGTAATTGATAATATTATGGCAGAAAATGACCAATACCTTTATACAGTTTTTTTATCTTACAGTGTGATATTGCTCTCTTTACTATTTTGTAATTATTTATTTACTATTTAATCACAAATCTAAAATGCAATCACTATTAATACAATTTAATTGTTTATCACTTTCGGCGAATTGGTGGCAGCACTGTTATAAAATGTGATCAGTGAAAGGCGACAATGACATAACAAAATAAAAAAAATCAGCTTAGCATCATGCCAACAATTGAATTGATGCATTTGAGATTAGTTTGGTCAATCAAAAAGCTTTTGATACATTTTTTCCAGCATGGTCTGAAGATGATCTGGGCCAATTTTGGTAAAAATCAGACCAACTGTATAGAAGGAGGTCGAAAATGTAGGTTTTCTAAGACATTCAAAATGGCAGAGTTCGACTGAATATGGAATAATTGTTATCAATGTTTTCAGGCATGATCCAAGAAATCTGTGAATGCCAGGTTCATTAAAATGATTAAAAATGAATCAAAATCTAGTAGCATTCATTTGGAAATTTCATTATGTGGCAGAAGGAGGTGGTTAGCAAAAATCTCTCGAAATAATATTACTATATTGACAAAGTAGCGACTACGCCACCCCGTATTACTATCCGGGGAAATACGAATACAAAGCACACAGGTTCAAGTTTCGTCCTCAACACAAAGGGGCAATGAGACGTGGATGACAAATCACAAGTCTTTATTAATACAATCATAAATAGTTAAAAAGACAGACAACTTTTAGGTTTACCCTGAGTAGCTGTAGACAACAGCAAGTAGTGATAGCATGAGGACAATAAACGAAAAAAGTAAGAATAAACCAACCTGAGGAACTGGGGCTCACCAGTAGTAAGGCAGGCTAAAGGCTAGAAATACCAGAGGCCCTCGCTAATTTCCACACGTGCACAAAAGAGCAAAAGTCACTCACACACTAGTGAAATCCACTCAAATGCATATATAAAAAAAGAAAACTGTACAATTAGAAAACAAGACACCCACACAAAGGAATAAATAGCCTGCCAATCTGGGTCTTCCAGCTCCTAAAAAGAAAAAAGAAAAGAGCAATTCAAGCTGGTAGAACACTACAATCACATAATTAACAAAAATAAAACATTACAGATCAATTTTGACCATTTCTGTCCTTCAAATATAACAAATAAAAATATGAAAACCCAACCGTTTAACCTGGGACACTAGCGCCGCTAGTAGAGAACTACCATGAAGTTAAACCCCATCCAATGGTACCAATTTGGACACCAGGAGTGTCTTAGTCCACCAGAAATAGGAAACCAGTAATGAACAACAAAAAAAATCATTTAAACAGCAAGCAACAATTTCAGGTTCGAAACCGCAACGAATGGAGCACGGCAGCACCCCCCACAAAGGGCGCTGGCAAGCAAGCAAGTTGCAAACCAAAAAAAAGACAAAAAAACAAGACCAGAAGCAAAACAGCAGCGTCGAAACATCCAGCCACAGAGTGGCAGAGCGGAAAAAGTCACACTAATACACTGATTTACATCTAAAAAAAACAATGAATCCACATTCATTTAATGGGGTGTCTTATAAAATTAACATACATTTCACAATACCAGCATTCGGAAAGCATGTCACACATCCGGCCGAATAACACTTTAATGCAAAGCACTAATCAAAAATATAATTTTAAAAATCATATAACCACTAGAGGCAAGATATTAAAAGAGCATATAAATATTCACCTACCACCTGGGAAGACAACAGTCGCACATACACGCAGCAATGTAAACCGCGGAGATTCAATACGCTGGATTTTCACACCGGCAAGACAACTCAGCCAGGGAAAGCGTCGAACAGACACCAGCCTTCCAGAAAGATGGCACAATTAGGAACAAAAATAGGACGCACCAAACACATACCTCCAACACCAGGCAGCCAGACAATGAACCAGTAACAGCGGAAAAAGTGACGTAACATCCCGTGTCCTTAGCCACTCCTTTATATATGGCCACTTAATAAGGCTCGATCATAATAGGTGTAAGCGTCGGGAAACGAGAGCCTATCACCACAATTATAAATCTTGACCAGAAGGTGGCACTCTCACCATTTTTGAGTACATTCAGAAAGTGGTCCCGATGACATACCAAGTTTTGTAATGATGCGCTAATGCAAATGCAAGTAAAATGCAGCATTTTATGACAAAATTCAAAATGCCTCAAAGTGGCCAGTATAGGAAATGGTGGGTATCATTTGCATTTTATCAGAATGGTAGTGTGAAGATGAGCTGAGCCAATTTTGGTGAAAGTTCCGTTGTTACCAATAGAGTTCAGTGAAACTTACAAGCATAGTTAGCTAACAATGCTTTTGGAAAACACCCCAGGACGAGTTTGAAAAAGTCGTTTTTTCTAAGAATTAAAAATTGCAAAAAGTCTTGACCCACATTAATTTTAATTCTGGTGTGCATTACTCAGCATGAACCAAGGAATCAGAGGAAAAGATGAATTTTGCTAGAAGAATAATAATAAAAAAGTTATAAAAGTGAGTTTGTTTGTTTTCCCCCCAGAACAGATACATGTGGTATATTTTATGTGACGTTGGTTTTGTACGTGTCACCGCAGTTCTGACTTGAAATGTTCGTTGAGTGGCACTATAACTCAATGCTCCATGACGTTTTACCGCCTCTAGTCTTCATTTCTACTGGAAACTGTACAGATATGTATTTATCGGCACGTATTTTGCATCTTGCAAAAAAAATTCCCACAGGCCCCAATTCGTCATGAGATCAGGTAGCCTAAAACTGTTCAATTGCGATTAATTCTCCTTTTAAAAAGAGAAAAAAGAAGAAAGCGAACTTTCAATTATTTTGGGATCTCATCTTGAGTTATATAAAGATTAAATAAATGGAGCTGCAAGTTATACACTTTATACAAAGGAAAAAATAAATGAATGCCTGAATTAATATTTAGTTCAACATGACCTAATGATTACTGAATGCAAATTCAGAAGCACGGATCACTAATTAATTTACATGACATTTACAAGGACATGTAATATTGTGAATACCTACTGTATTCAATATGACACAGTAAACTAATTATGGAGAATAAATACATTATTCATCATTTACTGCCATTGTGTAAAATATTTTTGTTATCATGTAATCCATATAAAAGTAACTGTAATATGATTATAAGCATTTTAAAATGTATTATTCTTTATTTTTTTTTAGATCATATAATCCATATTATATGTAATCAGTTACTACCATCACTGCCTGGGCCCCTGTGATATGAGACGGTGAATGTTGATGGCCAAATCTACAAAATCTGGAGATTAATTTAACAGTTTATGACAAACACCAGTTACAACTGTGTAGAGAAGAAAGCTAAAAAAGGTTTACTCAGTGTTGTCTAGTACTGCATACTGTACAACACAATGATGTTAGCATAATGTGATTGATTACAGTGTTGTTGATGATGATTCGAACAGATCATATTGTATGGAAATACATTTAATATGCACGCAGCAAAAGTAAATCACTCACTCTTTAATGTTATTTGTCTTTCAGCAACTCAGAGTGATCATAGAGGACAAACACATCCAGAGTGATCATGACATTTCTAACACAGCTGCTGGAATGACTAACTGCTGTATTACGAAGATCTGTACATAAATTAAATGGATTTTCATCTAAAGCATGTTTCTTCAGGTTCAGACATCAGACTGTGTATCTTCTTCATCACTAGTGTTTGTGTGGGTCTACCAGCTCTGGTTTGGGCTTTTCGTCTTCTGCAGCTTCATGGAAAGATCAGAGGCCAAATCTCATCTTTCATCGTCCTCCTCCTCCTCAGTGACCTGATACAACTGCTCCTTAATATATATATAGTGACACAACTACTGACAAAATCATACTGGTACCTTAGCATTGTTTTCCAGTTTTGGTCAGGGTTACATTGGTGTGGTTTTCATCTGCATCAGCTGGTGACTCTAGAGGGGGTTTTGACACTGAAATATCCACTGTGGTCCGCTCGTATTTTTTCACTCCCATGTTATATCATAATCTCAATTCTTGTGCTTGTCTTTTCCATTGTAAGTGCATTAACTTCACACAATCCTATATTTGCTCCCTCCTTGTTCAGTTTTGCCAGCATTTTGGCATCGCTGATCTATTTGGTAATAACAATTGCAATCACCTGTAAAGCCTCTTCCACTCCTGTCAGCAAAAACACATGTTCAGTGTTCACTGTTGCTATTCTTACCTTTGTAATGTTGTACTTACCTTTCATGTTGATCATGTCTGTGAATTTCTTTACAGGTGGAGTAGGTATGTCTTGGTTTGAGGTGTCTCTCTGTTTGATGAGTCTGAGAGTGATTTCAGACCCTATTCTGTGTGTTTTAGTCTGCAGAGGAGATCTCAGAGATGTTCAAACGCCACAAACACACACAGAACCCAACAGTGATCAGACGTCAGCCTTAACTTGAGTGTCTTCAGTTCTTGGGTCTTTGTATTCTGCCTTCTTTTTCATATTCTTGTAATCAGTCAATACAGTGCCATAACATATGCAGCATTAAACAAAATCTACATAAATATGTATTTTTTTAAACATTTTGAAAATGTAAAAATGGTTACCTTATCAGAATGGTACGAAACGTTATGACTTTTTTGATACTTGCTATACGAACATACAACAAAACTAACATCATCGTTGGAAAAGGTTAAATGGTCATTAAAAAAAAATCACACTTGTGGTCCTCATAATCAAATTGATTGCCATGGGAAATTAATGGGAAATTGTGGAAAAAATACAACAAAAGGCCATTTTATGGCCATTCTGCCATTTTATTATTTTTATTATATATATATATATACAGTTTATAATACAGTATATATATCATTTTATGATTACATGCATATTTGTGCATGCCATACATGATCACAGCACCATGTCTGCATATGAATCGGCAGCAAGTCTCTTTAAGTAATTTCTGAAAATATGCACAAAGTTATAGTCCAAAATAAAATAATGAATTAATCATGAAATTGGTGAAATAATAATAATAAAAAATACCCCCAATTAACTATATAAAGAATTAAATATGTAAGAGTATGAACTATCACAAATCAAGACCTTTCTTGCTTTGTAGCCCTGAGATTTTATATTATATTCATAACCAATCGTTATGAATATATTTGTCACAAATCCGGTTCGTGATCTTATGTCCACCAGAGGTCACTCGCTCACCACATTGACTCTTGCACCACACTACTGTTGCACGATCACCCACGGACTGCATTTCCCTTCAACCATTGCACTGATCACAAAACTGTCACCAATCACACATTGCACTGATTACACAGCTGAATTTCATCAGACACGCTTTATAAGCCTTGGACTTCCTCTCTCTCATCGCCGAGCATTGTCTGCATCTATCGCTCTCCTAGTGATAGCAATTTTACGGAGCCATTCCCTGTTTTCTAAAGTTAAGTCTCGCCTAACTTTGATTATAGTCTGTTTCATCTGTGTCCTGATCCTTGCCTGGTTTATCTCGTCTCGTCTGTTAGCCACCTGCCCTGGATCTATTGTCTGTATGGATTAACCCTTGTCTTGCTGTTTCGGACTCTGTTCTCAATTATTGCTCACGTTTTGGATTACCTCTCTTGTCTAGCCCTCTGGATACTGTTTGCTGTTGTTCGACCCTGCCTGTATTTTGACCATGTTTTACTATTAGCTACTACGTCTAGTCTGTCTCGTTACAATATTAGTGGGTTTTAGCAGTAAATTACACATACGGTTTATGTGTGAATTATAAATGTAACGATCATTGCAACAGCGTGAATATGAATGTAAGATTCACTTTAATATGATCAACATTTTTCCTTTTCACAAAATGGCACTGCTGTGTTTGGTCACCATTCAGGTAGCTCCGCTCAGATTGTGCTTTTATCTACTTTTGTACGTAATTTTACTTTCTCTTTTTACACGCATAACGTCTGCACCGATTATTTACGACAAAAGAACACTTTTGGACATTGGACACCGCTACACTAACCTGCTTCAGGACACTTTACCCACGAATCCAGCGTGGCCATTGGAGATTCTTCGGAACACGGAGGAGAAAAATGGCCACCTGAATAATCCCAGGAGGAGAAATAAGCACTGTGGGAAATGAGCTAGAATCCGCAACAGACTGAGTGAAAGAGCTCACAGTCCTCCTCTACCGAGTATTCTGCTCGCTAATGACCAATCCTTGGAGAATAAGATGGACGATCTTAGAGCCAGGATAAGTTTCCAACGGGACATAAGGGACTGTAACCTCCTTTGTTTGACTGAAACATGGCTCACGCCCCTGGTCCCGGACACTGCTGTAACGCCGTCTGATCACTTTTCTGTTTTGCGTATGGACAGAACAGGCCGGTAAAACCAAAGGTGGTGGAGTGTGTTTCTTCATTAACAAGAAATGGTGTGACCCCAGGAGTTTCTCCATTGTCGCGCTCCTACTTGCCTCATCTAGAACATCTGTCCATTATCTGCCGCCCATTCTATCTTCCCCGCCAGATTTCATCGATCATTGTCACTGCTGTTTACATTCCACCACAGGCAGGCACTAGCTTGGCTTTGTCCAAACTCCACGATGTGCTCAGCGGATACATTAACAAACACCCTGACGCTGCCTCTATCATTGCGGGGGACTTTAACAAAGCCAACCTCAGGAAGGTCATGCCGAACTTTCATCAACATGTATCCTGTCCAACTGGATGACCGAATACACTGGATCATTGCTACACTCAGTTTAAAAAGGCCTACAATGCCCGCTCACTACCGGATTTTGGCAAATCAGACCATACCTCCATTTTATAATATATATATATATATATTTTATTATTTATATATATATATATATTCCACCGGAATATAAACAAAGGCTCGTTCAGGAACCCCCGGTGGAGAGAGAAGTGACGAGCTGGTCCTCCCACTCAGAAGCTATGCTACGGGCGGCTCTTGATGATGTCGACTGGGACATGTTACGGGCGAGTTCATCTGACATTAGCGAGTTCACGGATGTAGCATTAGGCATTGTCAACATGCTATTCGAGCAAGCCACTGAAACAGTAACTATAAGGACATTCTCCAATCAGAAACCGTGGGTGGACAGATCAATCCGTGATGCGGTTAACAATCGCACTGCTGCATACAACGCCGGTCTTCTGTCGGGAAACATGAAGCGAGTACAAAGCATCGTGCTATGCTCTCCAATGTGCAGTTAGAGCTGCTAAACTCCGATACAGGGAGATAATTGAGCCTCATTTTAAGCTCAATGACTCTCAACGCATGTGGCAGGGACTGAAGACCATCTGTTCCTCTGGAAATAAATCCTCTGCAGAGGTGAGAGCGGATTCGTTGCTGGTCGAAGAGTTAAACACCTTCTAAGGCCGCTTTGAATGCAATGGCGGCAACGTGACTCTGCTGATCAACACGTCAGGAAGCAGCAGACAGAGCAGCGATCATGTTATCACCGAGTCAGAGGATGAGGTTCGGAGGGAACTAAAGAGAGTGAACGTCAGGAAAGCAGCCAGACCTAATGGGATTACTGGCCACGTTCTGAGGTCCTGCACTGATCAGCTTGCTGGTTTGTTTATATCTATCTTCAATGAGTCCCTTGCTACCTCTGTGGTTCCCACCTCCTTTAAAAAATCTGTCATCATCCCTGTGCCTATGAATAGTAAACCCTCTTGCCTGAATGACTTTCGTCCAGTTGCCCTCACATCAATAGTCATGAAGGTTTTTGAGAGACTTTTAAAGAACCACATTTGCTCCTCCATCCCTGTTACTTTGGACCCTATTTGGTTTGCCTACCACCTAAATAGGTCTACTGATGATGCCATCTCTCAGGTACTGCACTCTTCCCTCACACACATTGACAGAAAAAATGGTAATTATATAAGGCTGCTATTCATCAACTATAGCTCAGCTTTCAATACAATAGTCCCCACCAAGCTAGCTGTTAAACTCACAGACCTCGGCCTAAACTCTTCACTTTGTGACTGGATTCAAGATTTCCTCACTGGCAGACCTCAAGTGGTGAAAATGGGAAGTTCACCTTCAACTCCATCACCCTGAACGTAGGAGCCCCACAGGGCTGTGTCCTGAGTCCCCTGCTCTACTCTCTCTACACACACGACTGCGTGTCCTCTCACAGCTCCACTTCTATTGATACATTTGCTGATGATACTGGGGTTCTGGGCCTCATTTCCAACAATGATGAGACCGCATACTTGGATAAGGTAGAGAGATTTACATCATGGTGCCAGGATAACTCTATCTCTCTTAATGTGAGCAAAACTAAAGAACTGATCGTGGACTTCAGGAATTGACAGCAGCGGCCCTAGACTCCTCTTATGATCAGTGGGACCCCTGTGGAGAGGATGAGCAGCTTCATGTACCTTGGTGTAAACATCTCCAAGGACCTGACTTAAACTACACACATCCAAACTCAGGTTAAGAAAGCCAGGCAAAGACTGTACCATCTGCAACAGCTGAGAAAATTCAGAGTCTCACCAGCAATCCTGAAAACTTTCTATTCAGGGGCCATAGAAAGTGTACTGACTCAGTGCATCTCAGTGTGGTATGGTAACGCCTCTAACCAGGACTGCAAAGCTCTGCAGAGAGTCGTGTGCTTAGCTGAGCACATCTCGGGGTCGGCTCTCCCCTCTCAGCAGGACATCTACCTCAAACGCTGCAAAAGCAGAGCTGCTAAAATAATCAAGGACTCAAATCACCCCGGTGACCGTCTTTTCTTTTTACTGCCATCTGGCAAGCGCCAGTTTAATAAACTGTAAGATATTCACTATTCTCCATCATCTGTATTGCTGCTATGTGTAAATACCATGTACAACCTGTTTACACATTCCTCTTGCACATCCCTGCTTATATTATTTTTTATTAAGTCCACAGTATACTGCCTTGCACATTTTATTTTATTGCACATTTTATTCATACTTTTTTCTTATTATTTGTTTATTTTTTACCTATATTTATGTTTATTCTCTTGTGTTGTGTTACATATTTTGCACTGTCCACTGAGCGGACCTGACCTGACTTACATTTGACTACTGATTATATTCTGTATACTTGAGTATGTGATGAATAAAAAACATTGAACCTTGAACCTTGATCACATGTATATGATTAAATACACTGACAGATAATATTCAATTAAATTTAAAAGTGATGAACAAAGATCAAATATAAAACATTCATGTTGTTGAATTTTTATATTTATTTTTTTATGTTTTATAGAATGCAATGAAGTTTGCTATTACGCACTAAATTAAAAAGCCTACAAGTTACCATATTTTTATTTTTATTTTTTTATTTTTTTAAACTACAGGTGAATTTCAGTTTAGATTCTAGTTATATTCTGTCCAATAATAAGTTTATTATAGGATCACCTGTGGGAAATGAAAAACAGCGCAAGAAGCCTAATGCAAGTATGTTTTCTGCAGACAGTACTTAACTGTTACACTTTACAGTCGAATGGTTATCATGAAAGCATTTGCTTATATTAAACATATTCATTATAACTTGTATGTAGTCAAAATATCATGACATCACAACCCATTTTACCGGATCTTCTCAGACTAAACTAGTCCCTTCAGGGTTTAGTGATGTTTGAATTCTGAGATCCTTTCTGCAGACGAACACACACAGAAGAGGACCTATAACTAATCTCACATTCTTCAAGAAGAAAGAAACATGCCAAATAGGAAGAGTTATAAATGGTAAAATATTTGGTAGATAAAGCAGCAGCAAAGTAAATATGAAAACAACCAAAATATTATGAACTGGTTTCCTGGATGTGTGAGAGTGACGATCAGCCGAACATGAAAATCCACAAGATATTATCCATGTGATCACTGACACAATGAAGACAAGAGGAAAAATAAGGATATGATACATATAATGCAAAAATATATAACTACTAAAGATACAGGGAAAAACAAGTATGAAGAAAATTATAAAACAGGGTGAAGAGAAAACAGATGCAGTATACAGTGGATATTTCACTGAGATAATTCCCTCTAGCGCCACCAGCTGGTGTAAGAGAATACCACAGCCTCTTGAAGATGACCATAAAGCCCAAAGAACCCAACATGTCCAATTTGTACAGAAGGAGATCTCATCTATGAAAAGTCTTAACAGTATGTAGGGACTCAAAATAAGCGCAACAAAGTCCGTGAGGAGGAGGAGGATGATGAAGACTGAAACACGGTGTCCATTCTTTCTGTGATGAATTAGATCTCTGACAGACCAAACAAGAGCTGGTAGACCTGCACACAAACTAATGATGGTTAAGATGGACAATATGACCTTCATCTCCACCCGTTCAGCTTCCAGCTTCCATTCAAATGGATAATTTTCCATATTCCAGTCTCTCTTTGATCTCATTCCATTTTTCAGCTGAAAATATAATAGTCAACATTTGAAGTGGTTCAAAACCATTCATCAAAGTTGTCCTACCCTTTCTTTTCTTAGGATAACTTTGATGAACTTGATCCACTTCAAATTTTGACTACTGTAATGTACTGTACTGTAAAGTGAATAAATATGTGAATATTTTCTATCTGTGCTTAATAAATGCTGAGCAACTTTAAGCCAACTATCCTAATGTCAGTTAAACGTACAACAACTCAGTATCATCAGGCTGAAAGTATTCATATATTCTAGTCTGTATTACATGTCAGTTCATGTTTAATTAATTATTAATTAAGTGGAAAAAAACGGTCTAACCTAGATATATTCAGGAGATTTCTACATGTGCTCATGACATAAAAACGTTTTCAATCTTGGTTGATTTCTTATCTCGTTCTGTCTGTGTATCTTGCTCTTTCTTCCTTGTTTTCTACTACTGGTTTCTGGTTGTTGGTTTATCTGGTGGTTTGATTCTAGCTCTCATATCTGAGCTCTGACTGTGGTTTCAGTAATGCTTTTCAAAGTCATCTGATCACTGCTCTTCTCACACTGCATTGATATGGGAATTAACATAAGATCGCGTGAGAGACAGACGTTGAAATGGATTTAGCCTTGTCAAAATCTGTAGCCTGCAAAAACTCGCAATCCAAGTTTTATGTACACTGATTTGCAGTAAGAAAAATATATAAAAATAAACAAAGAAAAAAAAAGAGATTCGGCCCAGAAGCCACGTGTGCTGCTGCTGAGTTTTGGGTTTAAAGGCTCTGGGCTGTCCTGTAGCTGTGGCTTAGACTGGTCAAATGCTACACTTCCCTTTTCATAAATTGTTGAGCATGGAAGCTTCGGGGCTCCTTTCTTAGTGATTTTAACTCTGGGACTTCTAGGGAGCAAGACTGTGGTGTCATAGTATGTGTCCTGGTTGGTTGCTGATGCATTTAGTTTACTCAGGGCTAGTGCCTATCAAGTCCTTCTGTGCTTACTCTGAAGAGTTTGTGCTTGGTGACCATTAGAGCACACTGGCAGGCTCTGGTCAGTATGGTGTAGTGGATATTAAAGGGATACTCCACCCCAACATGCAAATTTTGTCATTAATCACTTACCCCCATGTCGTTCCAAACCCGTAAAAGTTTTGTTCGTCTTTTGAACACAATTAAAGATATTTTGGATGAAAAACGGGAGGCTTGTGACTGTCCCATTGATTGCCAGGTAAATTACTATCAAGGCACAGAAAAGTCAAAATAGTCCATCTGCCATCAGTGGTTCAATCTGAATTTTATAAAGTCAAGTCAAGTCAAGTCACCTTTATTTATATAGCGCCTTTAACAATACAAATTGTAACAAAGCACTGCACAATATCAAAATAGGCAAATTTTGTCAATAATGTAAAATGAGAGGATTTAACACTCAATTATCTGCTGAATGCATTTCATTATTGAATTTAGTAATGGCATTGTCCAGCTTAGTTCAGTTTAAATAATATCTGTGCAATCAAGTCGATGATTGTGCTGGAAATGAAGTGTCCCCAACTGAGCAAGCCAGAGGCGACAGCGGCAAGGAACGAAAACTCCATCGATGACAGAATGGAGAAAAAACCTTGGGAGAAACCAGGCTCAGTCGGGGGGCCAGTTCCCCTCCGGCCAGACGAATCAGTAGTTTGTTCCAACTGCAGCAAAGTCAGAGTGTAAGTGGTCCACTGGTTCCAGGGGTCTTTCGGAGGGGTTGTCATCGTCTCTTCTCAGGTGTTCGGTCATCTCTATCGTTTAAGGGTAGGATCCAGAATGAAGCTTGTGTAATTCCTAACTATCACGGGATGTTAATCCCGTGGCAGAAACATAGAAACAGTAAGACAATTAGCGTAGCAGCTGCTCCATCCAGGAATAACCTTGGATGAAATTATCAGTATAACCCAAGCTAAAGCATAATAATGTGCATTTGTTCAGATAGACTGGCAGTACAAGATTGTGAGATGCATTATATGAATGCTTGGCTAAAGAGATGCGTCTTTAATCTAGATTTAAACAGAGAGAGTGTGTCTGAACCCCGAACGTTATCAGGAAGGCTATTCCATAGTTTAGGAGCCAGATATGAAAAAGTTCTCCCTCCTTTAGTGGACTTTGCTATCCTAGGTACTACCAAGAGTCCAGAGTTTTGTTCCTTAGGGAGCGGGTTGGATTGTAGCGTGATAGAAGATTAGTTAGGTACGCAGGAGCTAAATCATTTAGGGCCTTATAGGCAAGTAATAATATTTTGTAACTGATACGAAACTTAATAGGTAGCCAGTGCAGAGACTGTAAAATTGGAGTAATATGATCATATTTTCTTGACCTGGTAAGGACTCTAGCCGCAGCATTTTGTACTATCTGTAGCTTGTTTATTGAAGATGCAGGACAACCACCTAGCAGTGCATTACAATAGTCCAGTCTAGAGGTCATGAATGCATGAACTAACTTTTCTGCATCAGAAACACTTAACATGTTCCGTAGCTTGGAAATGTTTCTAAGATGGAAGAATGCTGTTTTTGTAACATTGGAAATATGATTTTCAAAAGATAGGTTGCTGTCTAATATAACACCCAGATTTTTAACTGTAGAGGAAGTAACATTACATCCGTCTAGTTGCAAATTGTAATCCAAGAGATTCTGTGTACTGTTTTTAGGTCCAATAAGTAATATCTCGGTCTTATCTGAATTTAATAGTAGAAAATTACTTTTATATTTTTAACACACTCTGTTAGCGTAGATAGTTTAGAAGTTTCATCTGGTTTTGTTGAGATATATAGTTGAGTGTCATCAGCATAACAATGGAAACTAATCCCGTATTTTCTAATAATATTACCAAGGGGCAGCATATATAATGAAAATAATAGAGGACCTAGGACAGATCCTTGTGGTACTCCATACTTTACTGGTGATAATTGAGATGACTCCCCGTTTAAATAAACAAAGTGGTAGCGATCGGACAGGTAGGATCTAAACCATCTTAAAGCCTGCCCTTGAATACCTGTATAGTTTTGTAATCGATCTATCAGTATGTCATGATCTATAGTGTCGAACGCAGCACTAAGATCAAGTAAAACTAGCAACGAGATGCAGCCTTTGTCTGACGCAAGAAGCAAGTCATTTGTAATTTTAACAAGTGCAGTTTCTGTGCTATGGCGGGGCCTGAAACCTGACTGAAATTCTTCATAGATATCATTTTTTTGTAAAAAGGAGCACAATTGAGCAGACACTACTTTTTCTAATATTTTCGACATAAACGGAAGATTTGAAATGGGCCTGTAATTTGCCAGTTCACAAGGATCTAATTTTGGTTTCTTAATAAGAGGCTTAATTACTGCCAGCTTAAATGGTTTTGGGACGTGACCTAAAGATAGCGAGGAGTTAATAATATTGAGAAGCAGTTCTTCTGCTACAGGTAACAACTCTTTCAATAGTTTAGTTGGTACAGGATCTAATAAACATGTTGTTGGTTTAGATGCGGTAATAAGTTTATTTAGCTCTTCCTGTCCTATAGTTGTAAAGCACTGCAGTTTTTCTTTGGGTGCGATGAATGATGCTGAAATACTAGACGCTGTAGAATCTACGTTTGTTATTGTATTTCTGATATTATCTATTTTTTCAGTAAAGAAATTAATAAAGTCATTACTATTAAACTGTGAGGGAATATTTAGATCGGGTGACATCTGTTTATTTGTTAATCTAGCCACTGTGCTAAATAGAAACCTTGGATTGTTTTGGTGATTATCTATGAGTTTGCAGATATACTCGGTTCTTGCAGTTTTTAGAGCCTGTCTATAGCTGGACATACTGTTTTTCCACACAATTCTAAAGACTTCCAAGTTACTTTTTCTCCATTTGCGCTCAAGAATACGAGTTTCTTTCTTGAGAGAATGGGTATAACTGTTGTACCATGGCGCAGCACGTTTTTCTCTAACCTTTTTTAATTTGATGGGTGCAACAGTTTCTAACGTATTAGAGAAAATAATTCCCATGTTGCTAGTAATTGTGTCTAGTTCATCTGTATTTATGGGTACACAGAGCAGTTGAGATAAATCAGGCAGGTTATTTGTGAATCTGTCTTTAGTGGCTGGAATAATAATTCTTCCTGGGCGATAACGCGGAGCCATATAGTTAATATCAGTAATATGCAGCATGCACGATACAAGGAAATGGTCAGTAACATCATCACTTTGAGGTATGATATCTATATCAGTTAGATCAATTCCATGCGATATTATTAAATCTAGCGTATGATTAAAACGATGCGTGGGCCCGGTGACATTTTGCTTGACACCAAAAGAGTTTATTAGGTCAGTAAACGCAAGTCCTAACGCATCATTTGTATTATCAACGTGAATGTTAAAATCTCCAACAATTAATGCTTTATCAACAGTAACCAATAGGTCTGAGAGGAAATCTGCAAATTCTTTTAGAAAATCTGTATATGGCCCTGGCGGTCTATACACAGTAGCCAGAGCAAGAGATAGGACAGATTTATTTTGCTTATCTGACAGTTTAACATTGAGCATAAGTATTTCGAATGAGTCAAACCTTATCCTGTTTTCCGAGTAACATTGAGAATATCACTATATATTGTTGTGACACCGCCGCCACGACCAGTCTGACGAGGCTCATGCTTATAACAGTAGCTTGGTGGAGTAGATTCATTTAGACCAAAATAATCATTTTTTTTAAGCCAGGTTTCAGTCAGACAGAGTACATCAAAACTATTATCTGTGATTATTTCATTTACAATAACTGCTTTCGGTGTGAGTGATCGGATATTAGGAGCCCAAGTTTTAAAAATTGTTTTTGTTCATATATTTTGCATTTTTCTGGTTTAATCACGATCAGATTTGTTCTAGATCCTGCATTCAATTTATATTTTGAACTCAATATTCGGGGAACAGACACAGTCTGTATAGATTGGACACTGCAAGTACCTTTATCATTTAAGTGGGTAGAACAAAAGTCATCATAGCTGTTATTGGAGAATTGGCTTACTAGTCAGATGGAGCGTAGCGTTCTGGTGATGTTGTCCGACAGGAGTTCCGCACCGACTCTGCTGGGATGCAGGCCATCAGCACGAAATAGCCTAGGACGCTCCCAGAAAAGATTCCAATTATTAACAAAGAGAATTTTCTGCTCTGTACACCATGAAAACAACCATTCATTTAAAGCAAACAGTCTACTGAACCGTTCGTGTCCTCGTCGATACGTGGGAAGAGGTCCTGACACGATGATCGTCGTCGCTGGCGATGTGCTGCGTACCGTCTCGATCAGGCTCCTGAAGTCCCTCTTCAGTGTCTCCGTCTGCCGCAGCTTGGTGTCATTAGCCCCCGCGTGAACAGCTGCAACGCTCTCGTCATCCGTCAGGATCGCGGGTATCTGCGCAGAAACATCAAGAACACGAGCACCAGGGAGACAATGAGTGTGCACTTTACCTTCAGCTAACGTAGCACGGACATGCCGGACGATTGAGTCTCCGATGACCACAGCGTCACGATCAGTCTCGCAGAGAGGGGCGAAGCGGTTCCGGGATGAGATGTCGAAGACCGGAGGGGGAGAAGTCATCGCCCGGGGCCTGGATCGCGTCTTCCGCTGCTGCACCCAGGGTCCGTGGTTTCCCGGCACCGGAGTGAAGGCCATCTGTGACGATCGCGTCCCGGGTGCACGGGGCCTGTGCAGAGGAACACACGGAGTAGAGGTGGTGGGAGCGTTAGCAGCGCGTTGCATACTTACCCCGGACTTATGAGCGTCAGCCCGAGATGTTTCCAGCGTTGCTATCCGTTTCCTCAGCTGGGCCTGTTTCCCAAGCAGCTCGTGGATCCGTCTCTCCACGGCCTCCAGCTCGAGCTGCGCCGAATGCAGCTCGAACGTGTCCTCACCTGCACACAAAGGTAGACACGAATCCGCCATTTAAGCAAGTAACAGTGAAACAATGTTAAATGTGTGTATGCGTGTGTGAAAAAGGGGTATTAGCTGTGTTAGCGGAACCCGCGCTGGCTTTGCTAACGGGCTATAAGCTAATAGCGGACTTGGGAAATCAAAATAAAACTTGCGATAACAACCCGCTCTGATTATTCTCGTTGCAGAATGCGATCGGGGATATATTCACACGTTATAGAAACACAAATTTTTGTGTATAAAATCGGAATTTAAGATAGAAAATAGACGATAAACAATTGGCTTGGCGGAGATTCAGCTCAAGGTCAAGGTCAAGGTTTCTTTATTTGTCACATAATAGTTATACAGGGTATAATTAGAAGTGAAATGTAATCGAATCAGGTCCGCTCAGTGGACAGTGCAAAATAATAAGAATACAAATTATATAAAGTAACATAACACAAGGGCATACATGTGGTAAGAAAAGGAGAAATAAGAGTAAAATGTGCAATGAAATAAAAAAAGTGCAAAACAATAAGATGTGCAAAAAAACAATACGATGTGCAAAAAGACAATAGGATGTGCAAAAAGGATGTGCAAAAAAAAAAAAAAAAAAGGCTCAGAACACGCGTCAACGACAAACCGGAAGTAAATCAGCATGTATGCCGTTGCCGTGTGTGTGTAAAGCAACGAGAATACTTTTTATATGCAAAGAAAATAAAAATAGCGACATTTATTCAACAATTTGTCCCCTCTCTGTCTCTCTGTGTCAGCGTAGCGCCATTTTGGAGAGCATCCGATGGACGCAAAGTGCGTACGCTTCCTTTCAAATCAAAGCGTAAATAAACATACAATACGTATCCATGCATTACTAATGTGTTAACTGGTAAGTGATTAATGACAACATTTACATTTTGGAGTGGAGTATCCCTTTAACATCCTCATGCCGCATCAAAGTTCCTTATGAAAGGAGATGTCTTAGGTTCTGTGTGTACAAAAGTGCACTCCATATGACGTTAAATGACTTTCATCAACCAATAAGACTGATGTGAGCCCATATGTGCTTCAGAAACCAGCTTCTGCAGGATGTGTTCCTATAGCATCAGCAATTGATGCAGCATCTCGCTCCCTACTCAGGGAACCGGGGTTACATATGAAAACCAAGACACTTTGCCAGTGTGACAGTTGAGTATACTAAATAGGCATCACTTCAGTATATCAACAATCTAGGAGTATTATTTCATAATAAAATAAATAATAAATAATACAATAATATTATATATAAAATAATAAAATTAGATTCAATATGTTGACTAAAAAAGACTGAAATGTGTTGTACATCACACTGTCCATTGTTACAGTGGAGGTGGGGAGAGAGTGAGAGTGAAAGAAAGAATGTGACACACTGAATTCAAGACAGCTACTGTGTCAGTGTTATTCAGGTAAGACCACACCTCATGAATCCATTACGAATTCCATTGTGTTTAAAAAATTAGTGGATAATATCAGATAATCAATGGTATCTTTCTACATTTTTTATATATATATATATATATATATATATATATATATATATATATATATATATATACATACACACATACATACATACATACACACATTTTTTTAAGACTCAGTAACCCTAAAATGCTTCAAAACGTTTCCCTACAATAGTGCTAATAAAAGTGCCAAGTCATTGTAATGTTTTTGTACATTGCAATTGCATGTGAATTGCTATTAAATGCAAATGTACTATATTCCAAATTTATTTTGAATGGAGTTAGCTCTATTTGAGAGTGCTTTTTTGACCCACATGAGTAGGAGTTAAAAATGTATTCTATGTTAGAATATGGTGGATGTGTACTGCTGCTTATACTGACAAGCATTTATGGTAAACCAAAATATACAAATTTAATTTATATTAATACCTGAATGTCATATATCACAACATAGTTGTGATAATAACTTTAATACATTTATTTTGATTATAAATTGAATACATTTAAAATATATTAACTTTAAATGTAATATTGAATAACACATATGCACTCAATGTTATAATCAAGTACTTCACATATGCTTTATTAAGTTCTTTAAAGCATGACAAAATATAATAAAAATATAATACAAAGTGCACTTTTTAAAAGTGTGCTTATGTGTCTTAAAAAAGGACATCCATTTTTCACAAGGGATACATATAAACAGTGGTGGATAAAGTACACAAATCAAGTAGGCCTACTTGAGTAAAAGAACAGATACATATTATAAAATGTTACTCCAGTAAAATAAAAAGTACTGCTTTTTCAATCTTACTCGCGTGGTCCTATTTTTGTATGTAATTAAGTAAAAAAGTACTGATAGATAGATTTATTTAGCAATTTTATATAGACTATTTAATTAAATTGTATATTTGTGCATATTTTTATAATCCAACTGCTCAAAATATCTGGGATTTTCCCAAAATAACCACTATATGGAGTCAATATGTATATATATATATATATATATATATTGTTGTTGATATGGACTAGGTTGACAAGAGTGATGTAGTAATGTTCACTGTGAAAAAGCTTAAATTGTAAATTACCGGAGAGAAAACAGATTTGACCATCTGATTTTCACCAGTAAGAAAAAAGTATTTTAAAACTTGTTTTGCAGAACGTCACAGTTATATATTATATGAGAATAAGGCCTGAAGTTAGGAAGAACATTTTAAGGAAAATATAATTATAGTTTCATATAATATTTTTACTTTATACCTAAATACTCAACTTAGCACCAGCAAGCTTGTTAACTATACAGCTAACAATATTTACTTATTTTCAGTATGGTTATGATTAAACATTCATATCTGTCTACTCGGTTAGTTGATGTAAACAATATAAACATGTATACTGTTGATAAACAATATAAAAATAGAAGTCACATAGGTCTAAATGCATAGCATTTAAATAAAACTGCTAATGTTACAGCAGCGGGGATGAATATGAACGTGCATGAGTTATTTTATTTAGTCGGTGTTGTTTTAATGTTTCGTTTTTTGAACTAAAATAAAAAGACACTAATGTTGATCTGTCTGTATTCAAGCATTTCAGTGGGCTTAATTAGGTCACCCTTTACAGCAGATTTAGTTCACAAACAACTGAAAGTTTGACCTAAATATGATTTTCAGTGACAATAATTAATCCTAAAATTTGAGATTAGTAATTTACTTTTCGCAGTTTCAGTTGCGCACGCGCTCACAAAATCTCCCGATTGAGTTTAGTTCACTAGAGCCTCGCTCTAAACGATTCATTTGAATCAGTAAGTTGTCGACTCGAGAACAGCTGCAATTAGATCATTCCAATTCGGGAATTAGTCGTTTGTTGCGATTTGCGAACCGATTGAACAGGTTCATTGAAAATAATCAGTTTGTTCATGAATCAGACACCGCTTCTGCGTCTTGGAGCACGTGATGTATTATAAGGAGTAACGCTATGTTTTATGAAATGTAGTGAAGTAAAAAGTATATCTTATGCTTTGAAATGTAGTGAAGTAAAAGTTACTCAAAATAAAACTACTCCAGTAAAGTACAGATACTTGAAACAATGTACTTAAGTACAGTAACGAAGTAAAGCTACTTCATTACTGACCACCACTGCATATGAAAAAAACAGTTTTCTTGATTGATTGAAAAGGGACAATTGGGTAGAAATATATGAAATATGACATGTCTTTCTGAATCCTTTCTCCACGTTTTTGACTGATGTAACACTGTTATTTCATGTTTAATAAATTATATAATATAATAATTTGATGTAGTTTTTTGAGTGAAGTTGAGGGTTTGGGATAAATTAATGAAATTAATGAAGGTTAAGTCCACAAACTAAATAATCTATTATAACATTTACAAAATTATTATTTCTAAATTACAAATTAGTTTTAAATCATAAAATTGTGTGGTAGGAAGTATGGATTGTAATATAATTTAAAGCTATTATTTCATCTTTGGGGAATCATTTATAAAAGATTGAATATTGCTTTGATTGAAATTATATTAATCTTTAACTTATGATTTATACCTTATTAATGACTCGTCCAGCGACTATTAACATCAGTATATCTTCAACAATTTTGTTTATCTTATTTCATGGCCAACGATAAAACAAACAAAATAGTACTTTATCAAATTTTGAGCTAGGTAACGCGATCTTTGGCAAATAGTTTAAAACTTGAAAATCACACATCACAAAACACCATTCTTTATAAATGAAACAGAGGTTTATTTGTTAACTGTTATTCTAAAATACACGATGGAGTAAACATACTAAAACACAGATACACATACGCACACACATACGCACACACATCAGGAGTTTGCGGTTTGAAGACAGTTTAAGGCTAGCACTCTTTCTCGTAACTTTAACTGGAGTGGAGACTTCGCTATATTTACTGCATACAGATCAGTTCACAGCCACAATAGAGATTTGTTTGGTGTGCTTACTTTCAGTTGAGTTTGACAGTTGCTCTGGTGTTTCCGCTTGGTCAATGGAAACCTCTGGCTGCTCGTCATTGCCTGATGTCAATGGGGAACCCCTCTCGTGATTGGCGGTTTCTTTGTGACATGATGATGCTCTTAGGAAGTTTGTTTAGAGTTATTACGGCTTCAGGTGTTAAAGTTCTTTAGTGAGAAATTTGACAAAGTCTTTGAGTACCATAGATGGTCAGCCTGATGGTAAGGCGGTGATCGAGCACTTCCAGCGCAATCAGTGAAGACGAAACCGAAGTTTCAAGCAAGTCTGCAAGCACAAACAAGCTCTTTGTTCCTCTGGTCACAGCCCGCCCCACACGGCTTCTTTCCGTGCATACATTATCTGTTAATCAGTTTATCACATGAAGGAAATACCTCCTCTAACTTCTTATTAAAGTATTCATCATTCGTACGATGTTGAGAATCGACATATAGTTCACACCAAATTGTTACATTTATCATGACCATTCATACGAAATCAAACTCAACATATGTCACACACGTTAATAGCTTTTCCTGCTAAAACACAAAAAAATGGTTCAGATTAAAGATTAGAAATACACATAATTCTTATAGAAGACATAAAATATAACATTAATATATATTGTCTCTTGAGTGTATTGCTTTAATAGCAGCAAATAACAAATATCTTTTTAGAGGTCCTCTATGCCAGTTTGAGTTTCTTTGTTCTGTCAAAGATAAAAAAAAACTAAATTATCTTAGAATGCATGGAGAACGAAATATGAGCTGTCCAGGGATCATGAGAATGTCATGTTTGTGGAGATCTGGTGATTTTTTTTTATTGTAAAACAGTCTTCCTTGTTGATAGCATCATTGATTTATGCGTTAATGTTCAGGAGATCACGGGAGTGTGGTTCGCTCAAGGATGTGGCTCTATAAATCTCTCCCTTCCTGTGTCTTTTGCAGAGCTAAGAAAGGGGTCCTCCAGACAGAGAGGCGTCATTATTGGAGTTGGTTAATTTTACAACTTGCACATGTCCAAGAAAATAATCTTATCATGTTCCTTTGATATGTGTGAGAGTCCATGGTAATGCGGGCATGTCCACTCAGGTCTTACACATCCCCCTTTGGCTCGGTGATGTTCCCGATGGAACATCGGTGGGCACTGGAACAAGAGGCAGAGAGAACAGACACACACAAGACACACAAAACATCTCTATCACTGACTGAATCCTGGTGTAGGGTGATTTGGGAATGAACAGGTTAGAAACTTGAGAAAACGTAGGGATGCATTGTTTAGGATTTTTTTTGTAATTGGGTCATTTTGATTGGTTTAATTGTCAGGGGTTCAACGAGGCGGTATAGGCATGATCTCAATCAGGTTGGTTGTGTTCTCAGGTTCGGGTTCTTGGTCGGTTTTATTACGTCGGAAAAGGAGCGGGACGCCTGACGTGCATTTTTGAAAGACTCTTGAACGGCGTTCACTCGTTTGTGTTGGAGGAAGGCCAGTGTCAAAGTCACAACGTATCCTACAATAGTAGAGATGCAAAGCGCTGTGTCAGCGGCAGGCCAAGACCGAATAATTGGCACGCCAGCGGGCAAAAGGTGAGTGATAGCTTCTAAAGCTGTATCTACAGGAGTCAAATCAATGAGTTCCGTTCCTTCCTCATTGATCCTTTCTTCCAAGTATGGATAGAGGACAAAGAAGAAGGGTGAGATTTTAATTTCAGCCTGATACTCGTCGGTAAGCTGATACAATGCTAACTCATCAATATGAAGGATCAAGCCTTTAGGGAGAGTGATCCACAGAGTTTGGATGCGCAGAATAATGCACATGCCTCGTATGCGAGGGTAGCTGTTCGTGCTGGGGTGTTGACCAGCCATCGGTTTCTGATGATTTCGGCTTGTGTTACCTCAACTTGAGAACGTGGTGTCACTTCGGCGGGGCAGCTAGTGTCGGGTTTAATGGATTCTAGGTTACAGATGTTCACAGATGTTCTAGGTTACCTCTGTATTATCGCGTTTACTCGGGCAGAGGAAGTGAATGTCCTTAGTGAGCATACACGCATTTAGGTTTGGGGCCAGATACAACTGCTCATTGTTATCGTGATATGCAACGACTTCAGGAGTGTGGATTTTGACATAGGTGTTCCCTTGCCAAAATCCCACATTCACAACGTCTTCGAGCCGGTAAATGTTATCGGCGTCAATAATGGGCAAACCGAGGAAAAAGGCCAAGTCGCCTGCTTCCGGGTCTACATATAAGCGAATAGCGCTACCCAGAGAAAAGGCGAGATGGGTTTGGATGGGACTAGCGAGGCCCGCAATGGCAGAAGTTAGGACGTTTTGGACAAGACTAATTGCGCTTTTTCACTGCATGGTACGGCACGTTACAATTCAGTACGGTTCAATTTTGGGAGGTTTTCCACTGGGTACAGTACCTGGTACCTGGTACTTTTTTAGTACCACCTCGGCAGAGGTTACAAGCGATCCGTACCATTACCAAAACATGATGTGTAAACTCTACTGATCACTGATTGTCCGGAGAAAATCGTCATTACTGCGTCACTGAACTTGCGACACGAGACCCAACATAGACCCGCTAGATTTAAATCAGCACAACCAGTGATGGATCGGAGGCAACTTTTGTTTGAACGAACGCACCTTTTTGCATCAACCAAAAAATAGCTGTTCCGTTGTCTGTTGAGGAAGTACAGACGTTCCTCTCGTTGAAAGCTGAGGAGCGGATCCAGCGAGAGCTTGATGGGGTGACGCGGAATGAAAAAATCTTATGAATATACTTTTTGCACTTTGTATGTTTTTAGAGTATGTTTTATGTTTATATTTTACCTTTGTATCTGTGTCTTGCTTCAATTAAAAACAATCTGATCAAATAAGTGTACCTCCAGACTATATTAAAAATTTATTATTGTATGAGCACGTAATGAACCTCTTGAAAAAGACAAATGATTAATGCCATGAAGATACAAACCAACACATAAATAAAAAAAAAGGAATACAATGTACATTTTGAAATATTCAAAAGTTTATTGATAATTCACTTTACAGAAAATTCTACATGAATAGTTAACTATTTAAGTACTATTTAAGTAACGCATCACGCCTGCACGGACATCCCTGCCCTCCTCTACAGCCTGTGACACTGCCACCACAGTCTCTGCTGCGGGGGGGGGGTAAATCCCAAGCATTCTCATAGGCCTCTCCATTGGTGTCAAAAACATCCACATGCCGAGAATGAAGAAAACCCTTCCGTCTATATGCTCCTTTGTTGTGTGTTTGTTTGTGGCACGTTTAAGATGACGTCACGGCAGTAGAGGCGGTGAAACTATAATGACACGTGAATAATCCCGCCCACTCTAAAGCGGTACTAAACTGCAGTGGAAACGCAAACCGACCCGAACCGAGCCATGACGAAATGAGCCGTGCCAAGCCGAGTCGTACCACGCAGTGAAAAAGGGCCATAAGAGGTATCAAGTAGTGTGGAATCCTACCCATGGCTAAGTTATCGATAAAGGAGCTTACTTCGCATAACATGTCGGTCATGATTTGGCGGGTTGCCTCGATCGGTTGAAAACGGTTCTCACAACGAGTTACAATGACTTTATTGAAGGGAGTCAATCTCAATTTCGGGACCTGGGTGTAAGGATTGGTTAAGGGAGTTCCCTGATGAGCGGATGTTGAAATTCAGACATACAGCATCACTGTACATCAGTCATCATTACATTAACAAACAGATGCCCCACATGCAAGTCTTCAGCGATTCATTGAACAGTTCATGAAAAACACCAGTTTTACATACAACAGTTTTGCATTTTTCATTTACAACTATAAAGAGAAGAGAGTCTCTGCTGGCAGAGGTTCACAGATAAAGCATCAAAGTTTTCCTTCAGCACTGTCTAGTACTGCATACTGTAGAAAACGATGTTAGCATAATGTGATTAATCACAGTATTGTTGGTGATGATTCAAACAGATCATAGCATGAATAGACATATTTTAAACAAATGTAGCAAATCACTCGCTCTTTAATGTTATTTGTCTTTCAGCAACTCAAAGTAACAAAAGAGGACAATAACAACTACAGCGATCAATACATTTCTACAAAGATCTGTATATGGATCAAATGGATTTATCAAAATCCTATTTCATCAGGTTCAGACATCAGACTGTGTATCTTCCTCAGCACTAGTGTTTGTGTGGGTCTGTTAGCTTTGGTTTGGGCTTTTCATCATATGCACCGCCAAAGAGGTCAAATCTCAGTCGTCATCGTCATACTCCTATTTGGTGACCTGATAGAAGTGATCCTAGATCTATATACGGTGGCAAAATTACTCAAAAAAATATACTGGAGCCCCTACATGGTTGTACAGTTTTTGTCAGGGTTACATTTGTGTGGTTTTATTCTGCATCAGTTTGTGGCTCTAGAGGGGGCTGAAGTATCCACAGTGTTCTGCTCATATTTTGTCATGCCCCTATTACATCATGATCTTTGCTCTTGTGCTTGCTTTTTCAATTGTGAATGCATTCATTTTCAACTCTTGGATCCATGGATCCATTTGTAAATATGTAGAGTGCCTCCCTTAGTCACAACGCGAAGGCTGAGTTTTCTTTTACAGATGTTTAATGCACTTATGGACATGGACATCAATGCCAACACAAACACTGTAGAACTAAATAAACAGGACAAATATAACAAACATCAGTCACGCATTCAGTTACACAGAAAAACAAGCATACTGACTTTAAACTCTTAAATGAACAAAAATACATCAACATACCACTTTTGCCTGCTTGTAAGTTAAGAGAGGGGGTTGTATCTAGAAGTTTCTTGGCAGATGACTTGTAGTCATACAGAGAAACACCTTAAACCTTTCAACTATAAAATCGTTCCATCTTTTCACGCAGATGACAAAACAGGAAGTGATATACAAAAGGCAAGATGGGAATAAAATGAAACAACCAAAACTCCTTTTTAATCTTGCTCTAGTAAAAAAAATATTCAGTATAGAAATCACAATACACATTGTAAAATAACCAAAATATAAAATTATACAACTTAAACAAATGAAAAGTTATCCTATGATAAGCAAGTGTCTAAGTGCACTACTGCCATCCAGTGGAAACAGACATAAACTCAGAAAGCTTTGTGATAGCAAATACACTCCCACCATCACACTATGTATGATTCTTAAGAGAAGTTATGAATACTCAAGTATTGTTATAAACTTAACATTCAGAAGGAAATTTTGTACACGTTAAGCATACACAGTGAAATCATTATAATCAAACGTAACCCTTTTATCAGCTTCAAGTAATAACACTGTTTTGTGTATGGGTCTTTCTAGATAGACTGACTTGCTTGTGCGTGCACCCTTGCTATCCAGTGTTGCATCACTAACAATAAGTTTCAGTCTTCTCACCCTTCCATCAGTCCCTGGGAAGACTTCTACCACTTTGGCAAGCTTCCACTGATTTTGTGGTGCTAAGTCATCTTGGAGCAGAATTATATCATTTATCTTAGCATTTCTCCTGCAATTATTCCATTTATTTCTCTGCTGCAAACTCAACAGATATTCTTTCCTCCACCTGGTCCAAAAGTAATTCGCCAGAAACTGAACTCTCTTCCATCTTTTCTGAAGATAGAGATCCTCCTTCACAAACTCTCCAGGAGGTGGTGCGATGATAGTTGACTTCATTGTTAGTATATGATTCGGCGTCAATGGTTCTGGTCCCATAGGATCACTGATGTGTTCTAAGGACAATGGTTGACTATTGACAATCACCATTAATTCATACATTAACGTTCTTAAAGAAGAAGTGTCCAGTCTCGCTGCAAACTGGTCTAGGATGGATGTCAGTACACTCCTTACAGTTCGGATCTGTCTCTCCCAGACACCACCCATGTGACTGGAAGCAGGCGGGTTCATGACAATAGTACAGCCTAATTCTTTCACACGTTCTCGGTCCATTCCCTTCATCAACTCCAGGAACTCTCCCTTTGCACAGATAAAATTAGTACCTTGATCACTATGCAGCTGACTTACATTCCCACGAATTGCAATGAAACAACGCAGAGCGTTAAGAAAAGCATCAGTGCTAAGATCATCCAGTACTTCAAGATGAACGGCCCGCGAACACATGCAGGTGAACAGGACTCCGTATCTCTTCAGCTCTCTCCTTCCCTCTTTAACATAGAATGGCCCGAAGCAGTCCATGCCACTATAGGTAAAAGGAGGGGTAGTTTCCATCCGTTCCGGTGGCAGATCAGCCATCTTTTTGCTCCTGATTACATTTCCGTAACTTCCTACACTTTAAGCATTTATAGATAAGAGATGACACTTCACCACTGCATCCCAAAATCCAAATACCATTGGAGCGAATTTCATTCAAGGTCATGCCTCGACCTTGATGCTGCACTTTCTCATGGAAGTGTTTAATGAGTAGACGAGATACGTGATGAACTTTAGGAAGAATGGCCGGATGTTTGACATGAGGGTGAAGCTCAGCCTGCGTCAATCTTCCTCCCACCCGTAAGATATCCTGATCATCGATAAACGGACTTAACTTATACAGCTTATTGGACTGATTTGTATAAACTTCCTTCCCTTGTCTTAGAGATTTGATTTCATTGCCAAACACTTCATCTTGAACTGTACGAATTATGAATTGCTCAGCATCCTTCCTTTCTTCAAGTGATGTGGCTTTGTTGGATCTTTCTACCAAACCCTTCACACTCCTCACACAACGTTTGAGTAGCTATGGCTTTCACTGCCCTCTTCCAATCCGAAAACCTTTCCAAGCGATCCGACAGAAACATCTCTTCCTTTACCTTGATTGCAAGAACCTGTGCCCTTTTGAGTTCCTTATCAACCTCTTCTACCTTAATGTATTCCTTATGGAGTTCTCTCTGCCAGAGAAAACCTGGACCAGTAAACCAGTTAGATTCCGTCAGTTCCTTCACAGTGAGTCCACGAGAGGCATGGTCAGCTGGTTTTGATCTGAAGCAACATATCTCCACTGACTAGGCTCAGTGCTTTTCCTGATCTGCTGAATTCGGTTGCCTACGAATACGTGGAACTGTCTTGCATCATTGTTAATATAACCAAAGACAACCTTTGAATCGGTCCAGTAGTATTCACGGACACCATCCAATTCTAGTTCTCTTTTGAGCAGATCACCGGTTCTTGTGGCTACAACTGCAGAAGAGAGCTCCAATCTTGGGATTGTTGTTACCTTTGTTGGGGCAACTCTTGCTTTACCCATAACGAGAGTGCAGTGAACTTCACCAGACTTGGTCACAGTTCTGAGGTATGAACATGCCCCATAGCCTGACGTGCTGGCATCAGCAAAATGGTGTAACTCATATTGCTGAACATCGTTGAACTCTAATGGCACATAACAACGTGGTATCTTTACTGAGGACAGATTATGGAGGTCTTGTAGCCAAGCTTCCCAATGTGGCCTGAGGTTATCAGGAAGTGGTTCGTCCCAGCCTATCTTGTCATTGCACATCCTTTGCAAGGTCTTCTTCCCAACCAGAATGAAGGGAGCGACTAATCCAAGAGGGTCAAAAATGGAAGCAACTGTAGACAACACACCTCTTCTAGTGAAAGGATTTTCCTTTACTAGTACTCTGAAATGGAACTCATCTGAAGCTACGCACCAATGGACTCCGACTGCCCTTTCTATCTTAGGTTCTCCTAGGGCCAAGTCAAAGTCAGTTGCACCTTCAGTGCATTCCTCCTTCGGGATTGTGGTGATTACCCTCTTGCTGTTGGTGATGAATTTGTGCAAGTGGAGCTTCCCGGTATTGCAGAGATCCCTGGCTTCCTTCACCAACTGGATAGCCTCTGCTTCCGTATCCACACTTGCCAAGCCATCGTCAACATAAAAATTACGCTGTATAAACTTGACTGTGGCTTGATTAAACTTGCCTTCACCTTGTGAGGCAAGGTACTTTAGCCCAAAGTTTGCACAGCCAGGCGAGGAAGCTGCTCCAAATAAGTGGACCTTCATGCGAAACACTGGTGGTGGAGCTTCCATGTTGCCTTCTTCCCACCACAAAAACCTGAGGTAGTCCCGATCCTTTGGAGCAACATAAAACTGATGGAACATACGCTCCACATCACACATGATGGCTACCTGGCCTTTCTGGAAGCGACACAAGACACTAACAAGGGTATTTGTGAGGTCGGGCCCAGTCAACAGATGCTCATTCAGAGAAGTATTCTGAAATCTTGCAGAGCAATCAAAGACAATGCGAATCTTGCCTGGCTTTTGTGGGTTATAAACCCCATGGTGAGGGATATACCATGCTGGTTGATCGCTTAACTCCATCTCTGGGACCCTTTCAACGTCACCGCTTGCTATTATGTCCTTCATGAAAGCTAGGTAGTCCTTGAAGTATTGTTCATCCCTCTTCAAACGCTTCTCTAAGGATTTGAGTCGATGCTCTGCACATGCCTTATTGTTCGGCAAATCCAGTCTCTCATCTTTAAAAGGCAATGGCATCTCATAGTGCCCATCTTGCAGTTGCTTAATGCCTTCATTTAACTTTGCCAGAAACCATAGGTCTTCTTGCGATGCAGAAGCTTCCTCATTATTCCTTTCAACAAAGTCTGACTCAAAAACCTTCAATATCTCTTCTGGAGTGATCATCTCCTTAACTTAGTTCTTGTGAACAAAGCAGACTTCAGACTTGAGCTTGTGAGAAGGTTCGCACGCTGGTAGAATTTGCTTCATAATAATCCTATGACTCACAATTTAATCTTCGTAGTCACCATCGTAGTGGTTGCATCCGATTATACTCCAGCCTAACACAGATCTTTGTGCAAAGGGCTGATCTTCATTACCTCTGAGAACATATCTGGGGAGTTCCCTCCCTCTCTTATCACTACCAATCTGCTCTCCAGTTTGTCAACCTGCCCATCAAGTCTCTACTGGTTGGAGGAGGTGGCTGCTAATCATCATTAAGGGCGTTGTCTCTGCAGCCAATCCGGTGTCACCGTGCTGGTTAAAGCTCTCGGCGTGATGAGCTCAGGAGCTCAGTGTGTGTGTGGGCTCAGGTGTTCGGAGTTTGAACTTGTATTTAGTACTTGTTTTATTGTGAATGTGTGAACTCAATGCTTGTGGGTTTTGGTGTGATTTAGATTCTGAGCTAAGATCCTGGTAAAACTTTGCTGTTCTCGTTTTGTACTGGGGAAATGCGGGACAGATTATGGTATTGCGCAACTCAGGATACATACTACCCATAGCAAACAAGTGTTAGACACACTATGCAAGAGGTGAGCGCCTCCTTTGTATTTTTTCCTTTATTAGCAGTTAGTGTAGTTTAGTTAAGGCGTCGCATACGCTGAAGACTTTGGGTTTGTTTCTACATTTTTATTTGGTTAGTTAGGTTAGAGGGTTATAGTAATTTAGTTAGGATCTATGTGTTTGTTATATTTTCTTTTGTTTATTTGGCACCACCTTCGTTCCTTTGTTTCCCCTCAGTTAATATCTTCATCTTATTTTTGTTTTACAACCTATGCATTGTATATAGCTCACCCATTGTTAGTGGCCTTTGGCTTAAAGAACATTAAAACCAATTGGATCAGATCACCTGTGTACGTGGTCATTAGCCTACTTTATCTTCACCCTCATCGCAATCTTAATCACTTAATGTTGTGGTCCATACTCCTGGAATAATAAAGATCGTAACATACCCTATTAACAAACCTATTTCACAATCAAGAGCAGGAGCCATTTCATCTGCCAGATTTTCTAGATGAGGCCAGTTCTTTGCTGTTTCACAAGTGGGTATATGAGATCTATTTGCAGGTATATAGTCTCTAGTATAAGTCGTTGGAAGGTGGATTTTCACTTCAGACGTAATGCCTCTTACTTGAAGTCCGTTTAATTTGTGACTGGACACAACCTTCGTCTTGGAAGTTATTGTAAAAAATCTTGAGTTTGACTGGTTCCATTTTAGTATCAAGTGTCTCGTCTGTGTCCTTTAAAATGAAAGTGGTGTCGCTTTGGGTATCAAGCAAGGCGTACACTAAAATCTCCTTCCTTGGTTCAGCTGTAGTTGAAACATACACTGGAACGATGGATGAAGTATAAGTTCCCTTCTTTTCTTGAACCACTCTGTTTGAAGTCACATGCATAGACTCTTGTATCCTCTGTGATTCAGTTGTTCTGTCTGCAGAGTCTTGATTAGACCTTGACTGATTTTGATTGAGTCTAGCTCTTGGTCCTGGGCCTTTATTTACCCAATTCTGATGCAAGCATGTTGGATGATACCTTTCACATTTTTCACACACACTCCTAGTGGTGCATCCCTTAGAGTTATGACCAGCCTTAAGACAGCCAAAGCACGATTTCTCAGACTGTACAAATTTCAATCTTTCTTCAACTGGTCTTTCCATAATCTTGCGAAACTTATGAAGAGTATGGCCATGTCTCTTACAAAAGACACACATGACGCTAGTCTTTTCACTAGAACTAGTAGTGAAGGTCTTAACGCTTGAATTTCGATTCCGTTGAAACTTGGAGTGATCTTGATCAGGTTGCCTGAATCTCTCTTGCTCCACTGGCTTTATTGCTTGCAGTGAGGTGATAGGATTGCATGCAATTCTAGCTTCCTTGTTAAGAAATTCAACAAAGTATTTGAAATCAGGGAAACCCTTGTATTCATCTTGGAACTTAGTAACTGCTCTATTCCAACGTGAACTCAACCACTCTGGCAATTTAGCTGATATCCTTTGATTTTCAACACAGTCATTCAGAGCTTGTAAACCTTGAACATAAGGCATTGCTGATTCAACGCTGCTCAGGAAATTTACAAATTCCTGGAGGTCTTTGGTATCTTTAGTAGCAATCTTGTGCCATGACTGTATTTTGTCGTGGTATGACTTGTCAACAACAAATGGATTGCCAAACCGGTCTTCAAGTATATTCCAGGCAGCTATATAAGCCGCTTCTGTTCCCGCCAAGAAGTGTCCTTCAATCGCTTTCTTGGCTGGACCACTTACATACTTGCGTAGAAAGAAAAGCTTTTCTTGGGCTGGTAAGTGCTTGCGATCAATTAACGTCCTGAAGGACAGTTTCCAATCAGTATACTTCAGAGGTTCTCCTGAGAAAAGAGCAGGTTCTGGAATTGGAATCCTATTGACTGTAATAGCTTCAGCGAGTGCCTTCACAAGGTCATTAGAAGCTTCACTGGAAGTAGCTAATGCATCTGACTGAGATACATGAGCTTGAGTGACTAGAAACCTTTGAGGAGAATATGATGGATGATTTGGTTGAGAGAAATTCGGTTGGGAGAGAGAGATAGGAATGCTTGGTTGAGAGAGATAGTCTTCTTGTGTGTGTTGAAGAGAAGGAACAGAATGCATTTTTCCCTCATCAGCTTCAATGCTTTCAGCATAAACTTGTAGCCTTGCTTGTGCTGTGTTATGTCTTTTTAGTTCTTCCAATCGTTCCACTTCCTTTTTCTTCTCTTTCAACCTTATTTTCCTGATAGTACCTTCTGAGATAAATTGAGCTCTTTTTCTTGCATCTCCGCTTCTATTTCCCTTTCTTGCACTTCTCTCTCGGCAATTAACCTTTCATCTTCTACCTCAAGTTTCCTAATTTCCTCTTCATATTGATGCTGTGTCTTCATTATTTTAATCACCTCTTGAGTAGCTGCTACTTCAGCTGCTGCTTCTTGTCTTTTCTGCAAAGAATCATGTGTAGACTGACTGGACATCTTAGAAACAGACTTTGACTTACTGGAGGTTGTGGAGATGATGCTGGACACTGTGGCTTCAAACACTGAATCTGAATCAGGCCAGGATATGTTCTCAGGATCTCCATTGAGAAAGCGTTGAGCCTTTTAATTTGCAGTGCTAGTAATGGCAAGACAAGTGTCGTTTTTTCTCCGAATTTCCAGCTCAGGGCTTGTGATGCTTCTTATGTCACCATAAATATGGTCGACCTCAGACTGAATGGCATTAATGGTGCTCACAACCTCAAAAATCAAATCTGCATCATCATTGTTCTTCATGGCTCTTTTCAAACCATTGACATGATACTTCCATCTTCTATACTTCTGTTCAAAGCTTCTTTTCAGATTGTTTAGTCTAGTGTCTTGCAACATTTTACCTTTTTCACTGAGCATGCCCACTCGCTGGCTTCTTCTGATATCAGTCTGTGTATTATCTGCGCCCACCTGAGGTTGTTGTACTTGTGCAGCCACTTCAACACGCTCAGCTAGGTCAGCCTTCTGTGGAGGGACAGCCTGCTCTGCATCGTCAACTTCTTGTGCTGTAGGATCTGCACAGATAGCCTCTTTACTGGACAACACTGTATTTTCACTTGTATCTGACATGTCTATTCTGTATTGCACTATAATGTGATATTTAAAAAGAACAGTCTAAAAATCTAGTGCAAGTCACTCAGCTAGACATGAATGTTTCAACCATGTAAATTGAGAATTATAGAACTGTGAAGTAGCAGAAGCATGAGTACAACTTGTGAAATGTGAACACTCAAAACTAAAAAGTATAGCAAACTTCAACAGACAATTTCAACTTCAGTTTTTCTCAATAATAAGACATTTGTTTGTCTCTTTTAGTCCTTATAGTTTCTTTCATAAGCAGAGCGATTATTAGAAAATGTCCACTTTTATCTTAGAATTATGATGATGGAAATACCAGCACAATTGAAGCTTCAGCAACAGTTCACAAAACCTTGCACTGCTTCCAAGACACTAACTTAAAGGTGCTTGCTTGTTCAGCCTGTACTTGTTCACTGCTGCTTCAGTCACTCAATAGCGGTCGTTTTGAAAGTTGTACTTCCCTTATCCAACACCTTTTGCCTCTTGCTGGCCGACTTCCGCGTGCAGCTTTTACCATCTGATGATCTTAGCCTTCACCGACGCAGTGAAGTGTTCTATTGTGCATCCCTTAGTCACAACGCGAAGGTTGAGGTTCCTTTTACAGATGTTTAATGCACTTATGGACATGGACATCAACGCCAACACAAACACCGTAGAACTAAATAAACAGGACGAATATAACAAACATCAGTCACGCATTCAGTTAGTTACTTTTCGCGCAGATGACAAAACAGGAAGTGACATACACAAGGCAAGATGGGAATAAAATGAAACAACCAAAACTCCTTTTCAATCTTGCTCTAGTAAAAAAATAATTCAGTATAGAAATCACAATAACCATTGTAAAATAACCAAAATATAAAATTATACAACTTAAACAAATGAAAAGTTATACTATGATAAGCAAGTGTCTAAGTGCACTACTGCCATCCAGTGGAAACAGACATAAACTCAGAAAGCTTTGTGATAGCAAATACACATAGCTTTATTTAATCTTGGCACATGTTTGGCTCCTCTGAGTTTTTTGGCTGTATCATTTAAAATCACCTGTAAAGCCTCTTCCACTCCTGTCAGCAAAAACACACTTTCAGTGTTTACTGTTGCTGTTTTTACTTTTGTATTGCTGTATTCACCATTCATGTTGTTCATCTGTGTGAATTTAATCATGGGTGGAGTCCACATATCTTGGCATGTGATGTATCTCTGTCTGATGAGTCTGAGAGTGATTTCAGACCCTATTCTGTGTGTTTTATTCTACAGAGAAAATATCAGAGATGTTCAGACACCAAAAACACACACAGAACCCAACGCTGATGAGACGCCAGTCTGAACGTGAGTTTCTTCAGTCCTCTGGTCTGAATGTGCTCTTTCAATAATTGTACTTTATTTTAGCCTATATTGGATTATACACCATACCACAATGGATCCATCTTCAAGTAAAATCTAAATTTGTCATGTTCATCATACATGATTGATTTATTCAGCAATTAAAATATTGTACAAGGATGTTCACAGAGATTATTAACATTAGTTTGGAATTAAATCCAAATATATGAGCACCTCACACTAAAGAACACAGTACAGTCCTTGAGTCTTTTGCATGTTCACTATGCAGTGGAATCATCACAATTACACATATATTGTAGAGACCAGAGTCAGAAACTATTTTTCTTTATTTTTAAGGATCAATATTTGCAGCTGTAATTGATTTTGGAAAAAAATAAACATAACCACTTTTTGAAAGTATAAAACATGAGACCGACAGGAAAATGTCCAATGACATTCATTTGTTACATAATACCACATTGATATTTTATAAGATTCCTATCTCTAAACTTAACCTGCAGGAAGATGATATTTACAGTAATATAATGATAAAATACAGCGACAGACAGATAATTATTATTCTCTCGTTTGTTCTGTCTTGCTCTTTTTTTCTGCTGCTGGTTTCTGGTTGTTTGATCTCAACGCTCCTATCTGAGCTCTGACTGTGGTTTCAGTAAGAGACTAGAAAATAATCTTTACTCAAACCATAATGTTTAAAAGTATTAAGAAAATGAAATTAAGTAAAACTAAAATGTTATCGTTTACGGCACGTCTTTCAATATAGTGTATTTAAGCAAATTGTAGTTTTATTGGTCACCTGGTCTCATTGTTTATACATAGGTTATTAGTAAGCTATGTAACATTTACAGGTACAACATTTACAAAATGTTGTTTTGATTGAGGCTGAAACAATTTAGATGCAATTCATCATTTAAAATATAAACATTATATATTTACAGCTTTAAAAATGAATTGTTCATTAATTATTTATATCATAAAGATATTTGTATAAATGTACTTTTATCAGTTTATAGATAAAAGATTAAGATTGTTAGATACTTAACCCTACCCCAAACCTAAAAATGCGGATTTTATATAAATTATATTAAGATATAAAACGTAATAGACTGAAATTATAAATTTAGTAATCGCATAATATTAAAAATATATTTTGAGTTGCTAATCCCTTTCCAACCTATAAACCTAACCTTAATGGTTTCTTTAAAATATATACAGTATAAATAAAAGCATGACAGACAGACAAGTGCAATCACGATAATTGATTTACTGCCAAAAATGTCAAAGCCAGTATCATAAGGATTGCTGAATAAAGTCTTGAATTTGGGTCTGTTTCCTCGCAGACATATTTTGAGGACTTGGATTACAGCACACAAATAAAATGTATTACTTTTTTTTTGGTGTATTTTATGGTTCTATCGTCAGTTAGAGTGCTAAAAAGCCATTAACGATGAAACATCAAGCTTGTTATTTAAGTTACTTGCCTGGATGCTCTTGGATTATTACCAATAAACATGGATAATGCAATTAATATTAACTTTTTTCTTTCTTACCTACTAATAGGTGCAGACCTGTAATGGAAATATTTATACTGCGTTAACTGACTGGTTTTTTTTTTTAAAGCTTGTTACTGAAACCACAGTCAGAGATTGAGATGAGAACTGCACCCACACTGAGCACAAACCACCAGATAAAACTGAAACCAGTGAAAGAGTAACACATTCTCACCCCAAAGCCGTCAAAAACTGAAGCGTGGTCAAGCGCCTCGGGTTTTTCCAACGCAATCTACATGGCGGTTCATAACTATTTTAAGTTTTGGTTATTTGTGGTTAATTCTTATGAATTTTTTCAATCTTATTTGTATGTTTTTGTACGATCTGTTTACACCACAGTGACGGTCACTTACCTTTTCTAATAACCATACGTTTTCATATGATTCACATTCCACAAATTCATAAAAATAAATCTGCACCACATTGCAGATCAAATGATCATTTATTTCTCAAAACAACTTCAGGGCCCGTATTCACAAAACATTATATCTTACCACTAAGAGTTCTCCTAAATAGCAGTAAAATATTTTAGCTAAGAGTTTTCTCTTAAAACCTATTCACGAAGCTGCTGAGACAAACTTTTACTGAGGAATAGAGAGAAGTCTTAGCTAAGAGTAAGAGCGGGGTTAACCTCGTTGCTATGGATGTCAGCATGCTTACTAAATGTTCACACAGTTATTGGCTGATAGCGGAGGGGTCTTTGTCAGAGATTTATTCATAGAAATATTTCAGAGCATTGCCACATTCAAATAAAGGTTTAAAAATAAAAATGTTGCCACATTCAAATACAGATTTTAAAATGCAGGTTAAGCGTCACTAATTAAACAACGCTGATCAAAATGATTTTGTGGTGAAGTAAATACTGAGCTTATAATATGACAAAACTATTTGAATTTGAATTGTGTACATTTTAATTATTGACAAGTGTCATTTAATAAAACTGAATCTTACGTTGCATTTAACAGTTCTGAATTTCCTTTTTTTATAATATTTAATATTGAACATTTGAAATTTAACACAATTAATTTTTTCATGGCAGGTTTTTAATAGACATGCATTTTCAAACAGCAGATTTTTGGTTCTGAATTATTAGACTGCAAATATCCTGTTTTTAAAAATACAGCATCAAGTTATCAAGATGAAGAAGAAATTCGGAACATCAAATTCAATATTAACAATTCAAAGCGTAGAAATTCTAAAAAAAAAAAAAAAAAAAACCTTTTACCCTAAAGCTATAACCATAGACCCCTTCAATGTTTGTAAACATCGAAAGCCTAGGTTGGGTGCGCGCGCAGCTTGGGGTCAGAAAAATGACGCGGCTAATAGACGCGGCATATTGTGTCAAGGAGAAACAGACAAGCCTTATAGATAGATAAGATACTTTTTTATTATTATTTGTACCTTTCCATTTTTGTCTTAGGTGTCTGGCTTTGTTTTGTGTACACAAACAAGGAGGGCACAGAGTCAGGACTACTGGAGTCAAGTGATGCCTCTCCTACAAAAAAGAATTGCACACATTGATTACAACACGATCTACTGTTGTCATAGTGAAAGCGCTAATGTAAAGCTAGTCTGCTATCTGCTAAGTCTGTAGCATGCCACAGGTCACAATTTATGCCAGATATCAAACTTCACCTAACTATTAAATCAGTCTACAGTTTACAGAAAACATTTGTTTACTTATCATGGCTTAACTCTACCGTTGTTGGCACAATGTTGGCGCTAGCCTGTGGCTAACTACTAGCAGCTGGCTATATCTCCATTCATGTCACCCATCCACGTTTGTACAAGTGTCTTCAAGTTCACGTCATCGCAAACGCCCGGATGATCAGGTGTGTATTGGTGAGGATTTCTCCAAATTGGCCAAATACGAATAAGACCGCGGTAAATGGAAGATGTTAACAAGAAATGTGGCAACATACGGCGCGATTCCTATTCCACAGAGAGCGCGTGCAGCAGACGAGGAGTTAACGCACCCGCTTGCTTGGTGGCAGAACAGTGAACCGTGTAACCGGATGCCGCATCGCAACACAACAGGTTGAGTTTGTCCACAGGACATTTTAACTTAGTTTCAGTTCGTCATAAATAGGACGAGACAGTTTACTGCGACCGATTTGTCGTGTTGTATCGCGCATCTGGTGTAGACAGCATCACTGATTATAAAGGGTTCTCGCCGTGCCGCTCGCGTGAGGTAGACCAGGTGTATTTAACTTTCTCATTTAAGGCTACTTTCCTATTTAACTGTATTATTTATTTGATACTTATTTTAGTGTTTTGCAGGCTGAGTGTTCACTGACGTAAGTGCTAAAACACGTATGTTTGTTAATAGATGATTGAGCCTCATTTATTTATTTTTGCGTTTCAGAATTATATATATATATATCTCACAACACCGCGCCACCTGTGGTAGTTGGTCCATTACCACCGCGGTGGTAAAAATCTGCCACCGTCACAGCCCTAAGTTTTGTCTTGACGAGAAATTCTCTGGTTAACACACAATTCAATGGGATGGAATGAACTTTCTGACCCCGACATGCGCACTGCGAACTTCGAATTTTCCTGTGACGTATACCGTGAAGGGGTCTATACTGAACACTGAACTGAAAATACATTCTTGACACGCAATAATCATGTGCAATTATATTGAGCATAGAGCACTTATTTCACTCAGCATGGTGGAAAATTATGATGATTAATATTAGCTGGATACGTTGGCATATTTATAATTTCGTTGTATGTAAGTACAATGACAATAAACAATCTGAATCTGAATCTGAAATTCAGATGGTACAGAAAGTAGGTCAGAGGTCATCCACAGGGAAGAGTAGATGATCTCCGAAAAGTCGAACAAAGCATTTACTGTGACCGGGAGGGGGACATGTTTGGTTCAATTAGGCTAGATTTGTCATGGCCATGACATATTAACTCATGAGATGGATTGAGCTGGGAGATGGTTTTGGTCCCCCTCGGCTAAAGCGGTGGGCGATATGGCAAAAATATCATGTTACAATTATTTTTTTTGTGTGTAATATATCACGATTCCCGATTTTATCATGATTATTTATCATGTTGGTTTTTCTATTTTGCAAGTTGTTAGAGCATTACAGCCAAACCAATGTCCCTATTATAAAGAGAGCATTTTAAGGTAACACAATCTAAAAAAGGATGGTCGATATTTAGGCCAAAGTGGGTGAAGATAATCATTATAATCTTTATAATCATTATTTTATCTTTGTAATAAAAAAATGAGAACAAAGATATACATTACTGTCACGGATCGGTCTGTCCTTCTCCCTCTCCAAGCACTACACAAGCCCTCACCTGGTTTCACATGAGCCGTGATTGAGCACACCTACACATCATTGGATTCTCATCACCATCCACTATAAAGTCACACACATCACAGCACCCTATATTTGATCTCGTTGCTGCGAAGTGGATTCATCACTAGTATTCTCTACTACCGACAACACAGAATTCCACTTACCTCTCGTCTCCATCGTTGTATCCTCCTGTCTCCATCGTCCTGTCTTCCACAAACATCCCACGAGCTCCTGGCAAGGCAATTATATCCTCCGTTTCAATCCATCACTACAGTTATCACCAAAATCAGTCTCTACTCACCATTCATTGCTCTGCTGTGTAATAAACACCATGTGTTTGTACTTATCCTTTGTGTGAGATCTGCATTTGTGACAATTACAAATCAACACAATATACAACTAAAATAAACAGTGTTTTAATAGGCTACAATAGGTGTATTTAGCAGGAGCATTCAAGAAATTGAATGAACAAATATAAAAATAAAACACTATACAGGTATAGATAGATTCCTATTAAAGCAACTGTATTAAAGTGGTTCAGTCAAGAGTAGTGAGTGATTTTTCTCTTTGTGTTTTATTAACATTAAAGGAATAATTCACCCAAAAATGTAAAATGATTTATTCACTCACAAGTTATTTTAAACCTGAATGAGTTTCATTCTTCTGCTAAACATAAATGCTCTTTTGAAGAATGTGGAAAACCAAAAAGTTGCTGGTCCACAGAGACTTCCATCATATTTTTTTTTTCATCAGTCAATGTGGACCAGCAACTGTTTGGTTACCCAGATTCTCCAACATATCTTATTTTGTGTTCAGCACAAGAAATAAATTGAAACAGGTTTAGGACATCATATGAGCAAGTAAATAATGTCAAAATAATTTTATGTTCATGTTAGGGTGAACTATCCCTTTAATTATAATCGGCAGAATGTATAGTACTGTCCCTTTAAGACCTGCTCCCATCAAATATACAGGCACACATCCGTTTCTCTAAGCTATTTACTTTCATTTTAGACATAACAACATACATAAATAGTCTATACATAAACATTGTGTGTTTTGACAGTATTAGAACAAAATATAACTTAGTTCAGTAATCAGGCTCTGTTTGACTGGCTGTTTCATGTTTGACTGGTTCTGTTTCAGAACTGCAGCTGATAGAATGTGCGCTGTTGCAGGATACTATGATATTTCTTCAAAAAAGCAGATCTTGGAGACATTTTTATCATCCACAATAAAAAATCATCATATTGAACACCCCTACCCTCAACAGAAATCACAGACCGGGAGCACCGGACCGCAAGGGCACTTTACAGTCGGACATCAAAGGGGCAGGGGCTCGAGCCCCCCAGTCTTGTAAATCCGTTAACTGATCATGTATTTTTATTTAATATTTATTATTATTATTATTATTATTATAAAGCTGGATGCTAATAATAATATTATTATTATTATTATATTAACTGGTTAGAGTTATGTTTTTCATCGTGTTTAGGACATGCTCTTGGAGGCCGAAAGGCTCCGTTGAGCGGCCACACCTGCAGGTCCCATAAATGCCCAATCGTGCCATTGGCTTTAGAGAGGAGGTCCCATCTCAAGGGGATCGGCCACGGGGCTGCTTCGAGCAGCTGGAATAAATCCGACAATCACGGCTGGTTCCTCCAGAGGGGGGCTATTAGAATTAGTTTGTGCCGTTGCTCCTTGACTCGCCTGAGTACCTGCGGTAGCAGAGCGATTGGAGTTAAAGCATAGAGCAGAAGACTGGGCCACTTGTGGGCCAGGGCATCCGTGCTATTTGTGAAACTAATTGGGCAGTGAGAGTTGTCTTCAGAGGCAAAGAGGTCTACTCGAGCTCTGCCACAGACTTCCCAAATTTTCTGAACCGCAAGCGGGTGGAGCGTCCATTCCCCTGAGGAGATGTTGTTCCTTGACAACATGTCTGCTCCATGGTTCAACTTGCCTGGCACATGCGTCACCTTCAGTGAGCGCAGATTGTTCTGAGCTCACACAAGAATGTCATTCACCAGCGTGCAGAGTCGCTTCGAGACGAGGCCGCCCTGGTGATTTATGTATGACACCATGGACCTGCTGTCTGAGCGTACTAGCACATGGTGTCCTCTTATGTCTGGCAGGAAGAATTGACAGGCCTGGCACAATGCTAGTATTTCTAGGCAGTTGATGTGCAGGCCCGGATCTCCTTCTCGGACCAAAGACCGAAGGTCGGTTTTTCTTTGCACAGCGCTCCACAACCCTTGTTCGAAGTGTCTGTCGTGACAACCTTCTTTATGTGTCCCTTGTCTAAGGTCACGCCCTGCTTTAGCCAGAAGAGGTCTGTGATACACAGGCCAGAGTCACCATTACGCGATGGAATCCGTGACACCAAGCCGGGGATGGAACCCTCTGCTTTAGCCAGAACTGGATAGGTCGCATGTGAAGCAGACCCAACCGAAGTACCGGCGAAGCCGCTGCCATAAGGCCCAGCATTCTCTGGAAAGCTTTGAGCGAATGGGCGGTGCCTTCCTTGAAGGAGGCCGCGTAGCACTGAATTGTCGTGGCTTGCTCCGCTGAGACAGTGGCTGTCGATAACTGTGCCCAGGAACGAAACTCGCTGGCTGGGTCACGGTGTGCTCTTGGCAAAATTGACCCTGACCCCCAGGCAACCTAAGTGGCTGAAGAGGAGGGTCTTGTGTGATGATAAAACCACCTGCGAATGGGCCAGAATGAGCCAGTCGTCGAGGTAGAGTATGCGGATTCCCATCTGTCTCAGAGGAGAGAGAGCCGCATCTATGCATTGTGTAGAAGTGCGGGGAGCCAGGGACAGCCCAAGCGGCAGGACCTTGTATTGATATGTCACCCCTTCGAATGCAAAGCTCAAGAATCGTCTGTGATGGGGGGTTACCTGGATGTGAAAGTACGCGTCTTTCAGATCCAGCGACGTGAACCAGTCCCCTGGGCATATTTGCGAGAGGATCTGTTTCAAAGTGATCATCCTCTGCGCAGAGGTGATGCATCTGGTGGAAAAATGAGCCATAGAAATCATTTTAAAAAAAGTGTGCATCAGATACAAATTGGCATTTGTATCGTGATGCATTGTTTTGTAAGCCTGGTGCCAGTATGTCTGCCCCCCCCCCTCGAGAGGACAAAAGGCCCTCCTGAGAATCAACAAAAACGATCTATTGCATATGTAACAGCAGCATCACACCCTGTACGGCTAATATCCGGCGTCATTTCAAGTCTACTTGGGTGCAGAGGCGGGCAATAATTCCGTTTAGGGACGGCGAATGCCGTCTGGTCAGACTAAACTCGGGTATGCCTATACCTCTGACTTTTGATTTAATGTTACTTTAAACAAGTACTTGACCAATCCAAAGCTATTACAAGTGTGGTACATTGATCTGCTAACATATCTGATAGTGGCCAAGAAACCTTTACTGAAGTAAATTATTGAGCTAAAGTTCTGAGGGGGCTCCAAGGGGGTTATTTGATATCTCTGATTGTGTACGTGTGAATTAACGGCAAATCTTAGATACATAACCATAATTTACCTCTGATTGATGACCGGGCCTGACGAGATTGTGTCCTTGAGACCTGTGAAAAACAGGGCCTCTAAGCGATATAGTTTCCCTACATCTGAGCGGATAATGTATTAAAAAGAGCTGAAAAGAATAATCAATCATTCGTTTAATATTTTAATGATGCACAGATATCATTAAAACCTTTTCATTTATGGAGTCAGATGAAATAACGAGATAAAATATATAAGAGAAAGTGTTCCATTTAATCTGGTTGTGTCGTGAAAAAGGAAAGACTGTAATACGCAAAAGGCCTTCACCCGCTGAACGACTGCCGTCATTGGGTCGATCGAGCCGGGCCTTACAGTGGTGACCCCGACGTGATCTCGCACAGACGAGAACGTCATTCCAGCCATGACATTCAACTTGAATTCTCCTTGGGACATGAGGTTTGATCTCCTTCTCATCAATATCCAGCTGCTGTGGTAAGTGTATTTTTTTTGCCTTTTAGAAGTTGAGGGAAAGATTGTTTACACTATATAGACACATTTGTAGTACGGGTCGGAATACCCACTTTTGAGACCGGAACCGAAAAACCCGGAGGTGATAAGAATTAGACGAGAAACAACATGTCTTTTCAGGGAAAGCACAGCAGCAGAGTAGCTGAGGAGATAATGGAGGTTTTAGGACTGCAATTAAAAAAACTCCTTGTTCGGTTAAGCGACAAGGGATTCAATTTGAAGTGGAACAACAACGAAATAATATCCTGGTATTCTGCCGAGGGTGCGAAACTAAAATCAAAATCAAAATACAAGAAAATTCCCGCTGCAATTGTTTATTTGCTTCGCCGCAACGACCTCGCGACCATAACCGAGAACGAAAAAAACAATAACAAATATCAAAGAAATCGAAAGAGTGCGATCTGACGAATTACAAAAGTTAAGAAAACAAGTCGAAGTGTTTGCATACGAGCAACAGGGGTGGGCTAGACAACGCGAAGAAATGGCCACAAAAGTTGATCACGTTCAAGGGAAACTAATTACATATAGTAATTACATATCTGCGCTCGAAGATTGTTGCGATAAAACAGGTTTTCCAGTTGCCGCAGTTAAACAAGCAGCACTGGATGAAACCGAGTTAGAGACTCAAACTGAAAGCGAAGATGATGATACTGCGTTAGCGTGTAACATTAGGCCACACAGAGAAACTCGGAACCGAGCTCTTGTGAGCCTGTGGCCAGAAAAGCCGAGCCTGCGAAGCCCGATAAAGACTCGAACAAAATCAAACGACACGCCAAAGAAAGCAGTTAAAATCGCAGTGTTAAAAACCATGACAAATGCGGATGATGAAATCACAACAATCAGCCGCCCGTTAACATGCAAAGAATGCTCTAGACACAAACAAGTCGTAGGAATTATGCCGAGAAAAGGACCATTTCAACCCTACTGGGAAGCATTGATGCTACAGGCTAATGTTTACAAACTAGAGATTAGAGACGTATGGCAAATAGCTCTTCTCACTATCCCTGAGGAGCTCAGACCGAAACTAAACACAGAAATGAAATCCGGCAACATAATGAACAGAGTAAATGACGAAACCGACGAAGGGATTTACAAACTAAAACAGGCATTATTAGACATGAGGGGACTGTCACATGCAGATTGGAGCAAAATATTAGAAATCAAACAAGCAGGTAATGAGTCATTTGAAACGTACGCTGAACGGTTATGGGTAACATACAGAGAACACTCAGGCCTTAAAAAGGCAGACCGCAACCATGACGCGTTACTGCAGCTTGTTAAAAACAATGCCGGCATCCCCGTTCAAAAGGCGTTATCAAATGGCGTCGACCCGGCCGAAAACATGTTCAGAGCAATAGTAGACTGGGGTTCAAGAATAGAAAACAGATGGCGATTAAAACCCCGCAGCGTTGCGTCCGCACAATGGTTAACAGAAGGGAACAGCACAGATAAATTTAGCCAAAGATCTCCAAATAAAATGATATGCCATTATTGCAGAAAGACTAACCATGTAATGCGAGATTGTAAAAGAAGAGAAAAAGATTTAAAAGAACAAGCGAAGCATTACCAAAAAACGCCCTCTAGCGACGACTCTGAGCTGTTGAAACAATTCGTAAACTTCAAACATTTTAACATCATAACTTCGATTTGGCAGGAGATTAGAGCACGCGATTCCTCACCCTCCGTCGTTAAAGTGCATGCGCACATCATCAAAAATCCAGATGAAAACGAGAAAAACAACAACATCGCAGATCAATTAGCCAAATTAGCAGCACAAAAGGGAGATGAATGGAAGCCTGACAGACTGGTTGTTCCTGCCGTGAGTGCGATTCAAACTATTCCTATTGACTTGAAACAGTACCAACAAGAACTGTGGAGTTCTGATGGAGAGCTGACACCGCACCTGCAGCAGGACCAACTAGTCAAGGTCACTGAAGGCATGATTTTAAGAGACGATAAATACATTGTTCCAGAAGCCCTCCAGAAACCAGTGATAAAGTTGTACCACGATTATGCACACGTATCAGCTCCCAAAACACAACAGCTGATCCAAAAGAACTTCTGGTGGCCACAAATGGCATCAGACATTCAAAGATGGTGTGACACATGCATCGTATGTGCCACCATTAACCAAGGCAAGCCTGGCCGTACAAAACTGTGTAGACCAGAGCCACCCAAGGGACCTTGGGAGTTACTCCAATTGGATTTCATAGGCCCACTACCTAGTGCCAAAGGGGGGTATCGTTATTGCCTTGTGACAATTGACAAATTTTCCAAATGGGTCGAAGCGATTCCCACCCACAATAACAGTGCAAACACAGTGGCACGAGTAGTAGCGAACCAAATCCTCCCACTCTGGGGAGCACCAATCCAAATTTAATCTGACCAGGGCACACACTTCACAGGTCAGGTGATGAAACAAATATGCCAGATGCTGAACATCAAACAAAGGTTTCACATACCGTATCGACCGCAAAGCTCAGGCATGGTGGAACGTGCCAACCGCACAATAAAAGAAAGCATATCGAAACAGGTAGCACAACACAAAAACCAATGGATTGATGCCCTACCCACAGTCCTAACAACACTGTGGGTAACTCCTTCAAAAGCCACAGGTATCAGTCCATTCGAACTCATGACTGGAAGAGTCATGAAGCTGCCCATAGACCCAGAAATTGCCCCAGCAGACCTGGGGCCCCTCGTGGTTGCAACTCAACAGTCTGTGCTCAAGCAATTACGAGAGAGGCTGGAAGTGCTACATGCACACGCTGCTCTGAAACAACAGCAATCAGACTTAACGAATGATACACAATTCAACCCAACCTCTGAGGTGAAATTCTCAGAAGGAGACATGGTAATGGTACGCGTTTTTGTGAAGCAAGGTGCATTCACACCCCGATGGCATGGCCCATATGAAGTTAAAGCTATATGCAACAGCTGTGTGGCCACAACTGTGAAAGGGAAACTGCGATGGTACCACATGTCTCAGTGCAAATCATTCAAAAGTACACAGAATAAATAAATAACTGTCACTGTCTTCTCCTCTTGCCTTCCAGGTCGACTGCAGCGATCCCATGGAGACCAGATGAAAGGAAAGTGTCTGGGCCCATGTGCATCAGACTGGGCCAAAGGATTTCACTCACACACAATCTGAAATGTGGGAGGTGGGTGTGGAAATACTCCAAGGGGCCATCCACACAAAAAATCACAGTCGCACCAAAAGAGACAGTTACATGGCCTCCCGGATTAGTACCGGACCTAAATTGCACACCACAAATTTGTTGTAGTTCAGGTAACACCCACCCACCTACAAGAAACATTTCAGGACACACTCGAGCACCAAAATTCATGCACAACCTCACTGCCTGGTATCAACTTAAAATAGATCCAGGTGACACAATAGGTAACATGTACACACTACACGAAAACAAAAACAATGGCATAGACCCAAAATTGTGCTACTATGTTAAAAATTTGGAACCTGCAACATATAGGTGCACACATACAGAAACACATAATGACACACATATGAGATTCACCGAGCTAATGTACGATCTCACGTCGTACACACCTAACGAGCCAAAACTAAAAACTTTTGTCTGGACCAACCGAAAGGAAGGAATGTATTGTGTCGGGGAATGTTCGCATAGCATAGACAATTTCACCAATCCACACAACTGTTCATGGACTGTTAACTACTGTTTTAATTTGACCACCTGTGGATACACTAAACCCAAAAAGTGTCCAGAATTGCACTCAATTCCTCCTAGTGGACTGATTAGAGGAAACATCAACAAGACTTTATTACATGATGTAAATTTGGTAATGACACATGTAACTTATAACATTTCCAATATACTCTCTGCCTATACAAAACATTGTAATACTAATGATGAGTCGTATGCATGGCTACAGTCACGAATCGATGATTTAATTTCTGATTACAAAGACAGACTTGCCGTCCAAATTCCACCTGCTCGCTCAAAACGAGACCTGCTCAGCAGTATAGCCGGCCTGTTCGGATCAATTAATTCAGCAGCCAACACTTATAAAATAACCAAACAATCTCAATTCTCCACATGGTTGACAGATCAGATGGCCACTGGTTTCCAACACATCACCAATAGCAATGATAATATTATCAAAGCGGTTCGTTCCGAGGCGCAGGCGCTTCTAACGATCAGCCACACATTGTTCAATCAGACCCGTACCATCGAACGTGACTTAGCCTGCAGATCATATGCACAAGATTTATTCACTGCAACAAGACAGGAAATTTTAGATCTTCGTCTTCACAAGACCCCGAGACATGTTTTGAACTATTTAATTGAGGTTTTAGATTTACATAGATGGTTCTCTTCGGAAAAAATGAAAAATGTAAAGTATTCAGAATTATTATCCACAATTATGATGTATACTGGAAACGAATGTATTGGTTGCATTGGATTTTTTGCCACTTTTCCTTTAATCCACCCAGATCAAGTTTATCCAAATTCCACTAATATTCGATCCATTGGCATGGTAGTTAAAGATCAGGTAATTAAATGGGATCACCTCACTGGATATATGACGTTGAAGGGTACTGAGACCTTATTTACCAGTCGCACTTGTTGTCATGAAACTCACAATTATGTTGTCTGTACATGTAACACATTACAACCTTTCTCTCCCAATGATAGCAAACTCATAAATGTTGAATCTTTGCATGGCCATTCAAATGCTATTCAGGTGTCTCATACACAGTGGTGTGTCATCAGTGAGATGAATTTGTTCACATATGGAGGACTGACCTGTGCTGCTGATCACTCATTTTGTTTGGAAGTGACAGAGGACTTTTCTATGGGCCAGATCGACATCCTCGGAAGGATGCCAAAGGACGCAGAGGTCTCCCCATGGTGGGACGACACCTTTTATGAACACGGAACACAAGCCTTGATCGACACGATGGACCTGGTACAGAACGTCATCCTCCAAACAGAGTACCACCTTTCTCAAGCGCAAGTGGAGACAAACTTGGCGCGAAAGACTGCACAGATTCTGTCTAGCTCATCTACCCGATCGGCACAGACTGCATATACCTGGTGGGACTGGGTACTTCGAGGTTGCGCAGTTGGAAGCGCACTCATCTTCTCCTTCACGCTATTCCAATGTTGCTATTTCCGACACCTCATCAGATCAGTAAAAGCTTCCACCAACACTATCCTAACCCTCAGCCCCTTAAAGCTGCCCACCTTGCAACGACTGAAGTGACACTGCAGGAAACCCTGTGAGTGGTTCAAAACAGTGCCAGAGGGAGGAACTGTAAGCCTGGTGCCAGTATGTCTGCCCCCCCCCCCCCCCCCCCCCCTCGAGAGGACAAAAGGCCCTCCTGAGAATCAACAAAAACTATCTATTGCATATGTAACAGCAGCATCACACCCTGTACTTACGGTCTCATCATCTTCCCTTGCCCCCCCTTTCTAGAACTCACTGAAAAACCCATGCAATGTAATGTATGTACAAAAAAGTAACTGTACATGTTTGATATCATTTGAAATGTCTCAGTGCGCCTGGTAAAATGGTCTCATTCTCCCAATCATAATGAAAAGCTAAAAGAAGTTCTAAAATATGAGAAGTGTAGTATACAACTTAAGGGTGTGCCCTCCCCCTGATCTTCTATTCAAATCACCTCCTGTATGTAAATAAGCATTCTCTGCCACAGGATATCAAGAAGCCATTTGGTTGCAAATTCTAAAGACTAATTATAATGACAAGATACCACCATTTGGTGGGCTTATTGAATTATCTGGGTTTATAAGGAAACGGGACACAAGGTTCTGGGCATCTGTAGGTTGACTGCCCACACAATCGCTGTGTGTAATTTTCATTGCCAGGTAGTATTGTTAACTGATGATTCTATTCTTGTAACATTGGAGTTTTGAATTATTGCTTCGATTACCTGGTCAATAAATTGTAACGTTTGATTCTATTCTGACTGCCTCTAAGATTGCTTTCTCCCTAATAGATTAGTGGATTCGTATATTTCCGCAAGCCTGCGTCAGTTTTAGCGACGGCTAATATCCGGCATCATTTCAAGTCTACTTGGATGCAGAAGCGGGTAAATAATTCCGTTTAGGGACGGCGAATGCCGTCTGGTCAGACTAAACTCGGGTATGCCTATACCTCTGACTTTTGATTTAATGTTACTTTAAACAAGTACTTGACCAATCCAAAGCTATTACAAGTGTGGTACATTGATCTGCTAACATATCTGATAGTGGCCAAGAAACCTTTACTGAAGTAAATTATTGAGCTAAAGTTCTGAGGGGGCTCCAAGGGGGTTATTTGATATCTCTGATTGTGTACGTGTGAATTAACGGCAAATCTTAGATACATAACCATAATTTACCTCTGATTGATGACCGGGCCTGACGAGATTGTGTCCTTGAGACCTGTGAAAAACAGGGCCTCTAAGCGATATAGTTTCCCTACATCTGAGCGGATAATGTATTAAAAAGAGCTGAAAAGAATAATCAATCATTCGTTTAATATTTTAATGATGCACAGATATCATTAAAACCTTTTCATTTATGGAGTCAGATGAAATAACGAGATAAAATATATAAGAGAAAGTGTTCCATTTAATCTGGTTGTGTCGTGAAAAAGGAAAGACTGTAATACGCAAAAGGCCTTCACCCGCTGAACGACTGCCGTCATTGGGTCGATCGAGCCAGGCCTTACAGTGGTGACCCCGACGTGATCTCGCACAGACGAGAACGTCATTCCAGCCATGACATTCAACTTGAATTCTCCTTGGGACATGAGGTTTGATCTCCTTCTCATCAATATCCAGCTGCTGTGGTAAGTGTATTTTTTTTGCCTTTTAGAAGTTGAGGGAAAGATTGTTTACACTATATAGACACATTTGTAGTACGGGTCGGAATACCCACTTTTGAGACCGGAACCGAAAAACCCGGAGGTGATAAGAATTAGACGAGAAACAACATGTCTTTTCAGGGAAAGCACAGCAGCAGAGTAGCTGAGGAGATAATGGAGGTTTTAGGACTGCAATTAAAAAAACTCCTTGTTCGGTTAAGCGACAAGGGATTCAATTTGAAGTGGAACAACAACGAAATAATATCCTGGTATTCTGCCGAGGGTGCGAAACTAAAATCAAAATCAAAATACAAGAAAATTCCCGCTGCAATTGTTTATTTGCTTCGCCGCAACGACCTCGCGACCATAACCGAGAACGAAAAAACAATAACAAATATCAAAGAAATCGAAAGGGTGCGATCTGACGAATTACAAAAGTTAAGAAAACAAGTCGAAGTGTTTGCATACGAGCAACAGGGGTGGGCTAGACAACGCGAAGAAATGGCCACAAAAGTTGATCACGTTCAAGGGAAACTAATTACATATAGTAATTACATATCTGCGCTCGAAGATTGTTGCGATAAAACAGGTTTTCCAGTTGCCGCAGTTAAACAAGCAGCACTGGATGAAACCGAGTTAGAGACTCAAACTGAAAGCGAAGATGATAATACTGCGTTAGCGTGTAACATTAGGCCACACAGAGAAACTCGGAACCGAGCTCTTGTGAGCCTGTGGCCAGAAAAGCCGAGCCTGCGAAGCCCGATAAAGACTCGAACAAAATCAAACGACACGCCAAAGAAAGCAGTTAAAATCGCAGTGTTAAAAACCATGACAAATGCGGATGATGAAATCACAACAATCAGCCGCCCGTTAACATGCAAAGAATGCTCTAGACACAAACAAGTCGTAGGAATTATGCCGAGAAAAGGACCATTTCAACCCTACTGGGAAGCATAGATGCTACAGGCTAATGTTTACAAACTAGAGATTAGAGACGTATGGCAAATAGCTCTTCTCACTATCCCTGAGGAGCTCAGACCGAAACTAAACACAGAAATGAAATCCGGCAACATAATGAACAGAGTAAATGACGAAACCGACGAAGGGATTTACAAACTAAAACAGGCATTATTAGACATGAGGGGACTGTCACATGCAGATTGGAGCAAAATATTAGAAATCAAACAAGCAGGTAATGAGTCATTTGAAACGTACGCTGAACGGTTATGGGTAACATACAGAGAACACTCAGGCCTTAAAAAGGCAGACCGCAACCATGACGCGTTACTGCAGCTTGTTAAAAACAATGCCGGCATCCCCGTTCAAAAGGCGTTATCAAATGGCGTCGACCCGGCCGAAAACATGTTCAGAGCAATAGTAGACTGGGGTTCAAGAATAGAAAACAGATGGCGATTAAAACCCCGCAGCGTTGCGTCCGCACAATGGTTAACAGAAGGGAACAGCACAGATAAATTTAGCCAAAGATCTCCAAATAAAATGATATGCCATTATTGCAGAAAGACTAACCATGTAATGCGAGATTGTAAAAGAAGAGAAAAAGATTTAAAAGAACAAGCGAAGCATTACCAAAAAACGCCCTCTAGCGACGACTCTGAGCTGTTGAAACAATTCGTAAACTTCAAACATTTTAACATCATAACTTCGATTTGGCAGGAGATTAGAGCACGCGATTCCTCACCCTCCGTCGTTAAAGTGCATGCGCACATCATCAAAAATCCAGATGAAAACGAGAAAAACAACAACATCGCAGATCAATTAGCCAAATTAGCAGCACAAAAGGGAGATGAATGGAAGCCTGACAGACTGGTTGTTCCTGCCGTGAGTGCGATTCAAACTATTCCTATTGACTTGAAACAGTACCAACAAGAACTGTGGAGTTCTGATGGAGAGCTGACACCGCACCTGCAGCAGGACCAACTAGTCAAGGTCACTGAAGGCATGATTTTAAGAGACGATAAATACATTGTTCCAGAAGCCCTCCAGAAACCAGTGATAAAGTTGTACCACGATTATGCACACGTATCAGCTCCCAAAACACAACAGCTGATCCAAAAGAACTTCTGGTGGCCACAAATGGCATCAGACATTCAAAGATGGTGTGACACATGCATCGTATGTGCCACCATTAACCAAGGCAAGCCTGGCCGTACAAAACTGTGTAGACCAGAGCCACCCAAGGGACCTTGGGAGTTACTCCAATTGGATTTCATAGGCCCACTACCTAGTGCCAAAGGGGGGTATCGTTATTGCCTTGTGACAATTGACAAATTTTCCAAATGGGTCGAAGCGATTCCCACCCACAATAACAGTGCAAACACAGTGGCACGAGTAGTAGCGAACCAAATCCTCCCACTCTGGGGAGCACCAATCCAAATTTAATCTGACCAGGGCACACACTTCACAGGTCAGGTGATGAAACAAATATGCCAGATGCTGAACATCAAACAAAGGTTTCACATACCGTATCGACCGCAAAGCTCAGGCATGGTGGAACGTGCCAACCGCACAATAAAAGAAAGCATATCGAAACAGGTAGCACAACACAAAAACCAATGGATTGATGCCCTACCCACAGTCCTAACAACACTGTGGGTAACTCCTTCAAAAGCCACAGGTATCAGTCCATTCGAACTCATGACTGGAAGAGTCATGAAGCTGCCCATAGACCCAGAAATTGCCCCAGCAGACCTGGGGCCCCTCGTGGTTGCAACTCAACAGTCTGTGCTCAAGCAATTACGAGAGAGGCTGGAAGTGCTACATGCACACGCTGCTCTGAAACAACAGCAATCAGACTTAACGAATGATACACAATTCAACCCAACCTCTGAGGTGAAATTCTCAGAAGGAGACATGGTAATGGTACGCGTTTTTGTGAAGCAAGGTGCATTCACACCCCGATGGCATGGCCCATATGAAGTTAAAGCTATATGCAACAGCTGTGTGGCCACAACTGTGAAAGGGAAACTGCGATGGTACCACATGTCTCAGTGCAAATCATTCAAAAGTACACAGAATAAATAAATAACTGTCACTGTCTTCTCCTCTTGCCTTCCAGGTCGACTGCAGCGATCCCATGGAGACCAGATGAAAGGAAAGTGTCTGGGCCCATGTGCATCAGACTGGGCCAAAGGATTTCACTCACACACAATCTGAAATGTGGGAGGTGGGTGTGGAAATACTCCAAGGGGCCATCCACACAAAAAATCACAGTCGCACCAAAAGAGACAGTTACATGGCCTCCCGGATTAGTACCGGACCTAAATTGCACACCACAAATTTGTTGTAGTTCAGGTAACACCCACCCACCTACAAGAAACATTTCAGGACACACTCGAGCACCAAAATTCATGCACAACCTCACTGCCTGGTATCAACTTAAAATAGATCCAGGTGACACAATAGGTAACATGTACACACTACACGAAAACAAAAACAATGGCATAGACCCAAAATTGTGCTACTATGTTAAAAATTTGGAACCTGCAACATATAGGTGCACACATACAGAAACACATAATGACACACATATGAGATTCACCGAGCTAATGTACGATCTCACGTCGTACACACCTAACGAGCCAAAACTAAAAACTTTTGTCTGGACCAACCGAAAGGAAGGAATGTATTGTGTCGGGGAATGTTCGCATAGCATAGACAATTTCACCAATCCACACAACTGTTCATGGACTGTTAACTACTGTTTTAATTTGACCACCTGTGGATACACTAAACCCAAAAAGTGTCCAGAATTGCACTCAATTCCTCCTAGTGGACTGATTAGAGGAAACATCAACAAGACTTTATTACATGATGTAAATTTGGTAATGACACATGTAACTTATAACATTTCCAATATACTCTCTGCCTATACAAAACATTGTAATACTAATGATGAGTCGTATGCATGGCTACAGTCACGAATCGATGATTTAATTTCTGATTACAAAGACAGACTTGCCGTCCAAATTCCACCTGCTCGCTCAAAACGAGACCTGCTCAGCAGTATAGCCGGCCTGTTCGGATCAATTAATTCAGCAGCCAACACTTATAAAATAACCAAACAATCTCAATTCTCCACATGGTTGACAGATCAGATGGCCACTGGTTTCCAACACATCACCAATAGCAATGATAATATTATCAAAGCGGTTCGTTCCGAGGCGCAGGCGCTTCTAACGATCAGCCACACATTGTTCAATCAGACCCGTACCATCGAACGTGACTTAGCCTGCAGATCATATGCACAAGATTTATTCACTGCAACAAGACAGGAAATTTTAGATCTTCGTCTTCACAAGACCCCGAGACATGTTTTGAACTATTTAATTGAGGTTTTAGATTTACATAGATGGTTCTCTTCGGAAAAAATGAAAAATGTAAAGTATTCAGAATTATTATCCACAATTATGATGTATACTGGAAACGAATGTATTGGTTGCATTGGATTTTTTGCCACTTTTCCTTTAATCCACCCAGATCAAGTTTATCCAAATTCCACTAATATTCGATCCATTGGCATGGTAGTTAAAGATCAGGTAATTAAATGGGATCACCTCACTGGATATATGACGTTGAAGGGTACTGAGACCTTATTTACCAGTCGCACTTGTTGTCATGAAACTCACAATTATGTTGTCTGTACATGTAACACATTACAACCTTTCTCTCCCAATGATAGCAAACTCATAAATGTTGAATCTTTGCATGGCCATTCAAATGCTATTCAGGTGTCTCATACACAGTGGTGTGTCATCAGTGAGATGAATTTGTTCACATATGGAGGACTGACCTGTGCTGCTGATCACTCATTTTGTTTGGAAGTGACAGAGGACTTTTCTATGGGCCAGATCGACATCCTCGGAAGGATGCCAAAGGACGCAGAGGTCTCCCCATGGTGGGACGACACCTTTTATGAACACGGAACACAAGCCTTGATCGACACGATGGACCTGGTACAGAACGTCATCCTCCAAACAGAGTACCACCTTTCTCAAGCGCAAGTGGAGACAAACTTGGCGCGAAAGACTGCACAGATTCTGTCTAGCTCATCTACCCGATCGGCACAGACTGCATATACCTGGTGGGACTGGGTACTTCGAGGTTGCGCAGTTGGAAGCGCACTCATCTTCTCCTTCACGCTATTCCAATGTTGCTATTTCCGACACCTCATCAGATCAGTAAAAGCTTCCACCAACACTATCCTAACCCTCAGCCCCTTAAAGCTGCCCACCTTGCAACGACTGAAGTGACACTGCAGGAAACCCTGTGAGTGGTTCAAAACAGTGCCAGAGGGAGGAACTGTAAGCCTGGTGCCAGTATGTCTGCCCCCCCCCCCCCCTCGAGAGGACAAAAGGCCCTCCTGAGAATCAACAAAAACTATCTATTGCATATGTAACAGCAGCATCACACCCTGTACTTACGGTCTCATCATCTTCCCTTGCCCCCCCTTTCTAGAACTCACTGAAAAACCCATGCAATGTAATGTATGTACAAAAAAGTAACTGTACATGTTTGATATCATTTGAAATGTCTCAGTGCGCCTGGTAAAATGGTCTCATTCTCCCAATCATAATGAAAAGCTAAAAGAAGTTCTAAAATATGAGAAGTGTAGTATACAACTTAAGGGTGTGCCCTCCCCCTGATCTTCTATTCAAATCACCTCCTGTATGTAAATAAGCATTCTCTGCCACAGGATATCAAGAAGCCATTTGGTTGCAAATTCTAAAGACTAATTATAATGACAAGATACCACCATTTGGTGGGCTTATTGAATTATCTGGGTTTATAAGGAAACGGGACACAAGGTTCTGGGCATCTGTAGGTTGACTGCCCACACAATCGCTGTGTGTAATTTTCATTGCCAGGTAGTATTGTTAACTGATGATTCTATTCTTGTAACATTGGAGTTTTGAATTATTGCTTCGATTACCTGGTCAATAAATTGTAACGTTTGATTCTATTCTGACTGCCTCTAAGATTGCTTTCTCCCTAATAGATTAGTGGATTCGTATATTTCCGCAAGCCTGCGTCAGTTTTAGCGACGGCTAATATCCGGCATCATTTCAAGTCTACTTGGATGCAGAAGCGGGTAAATAATTCCGTTTAGGGACGGCGAATGCCGTCTGGTCAGACTAAACTCGGGTACGCCTATACCTCTGACTTTTGATTTAATGTTACTTTAAACAAGTACTTGACCAATCCAAAGCCATTACAAGTGTGGTACTGTTGCAGAGAACGTCCCTCTAGCTCCCTCTTCGGTCCATCAGAGGGAACCCTCTCCCGAGTATTAATTTGCACCACCTGTCACTGATTACTCGTCCCACCTGCAGCTCATTATCTGGGCTATTTAACCAGCCAGCTCGTGTGGCTTCATTGCGAAGTCTTGTTTTGCCTAGGTGAACATTTCCGAGCGTTTCTCATTGTGTTGTCTACCCTGTGATCGACTGGTTCCGTTTTACTCCCTCTGATTGATTGCCGCCTGCCTTCTGACCTCAGCCTTGGACTCTGACCACTCTACCCCGTATCGCTGCCCGCCCTGACTCTCTGCCTGGTTATGTTCACGTATGTACGCCGCTTGCCCCGATCTTGGAACTGTTCGACTATTCTGATTCTGTCTGTGTCCCTTTACAGTTCGGGCTTTGCCCTGTGTTGTGATTGGAGCTTTTCCTGTTCAATAAATAAGCTGCAAATGGATTCCAGTGCTAGTAGTGATTCATTACAGAAGACTTCGCCACAACATGATCCAGCAGCGATCTACCAGCTCACAACCGAACTGTCTGCTCAGGCTCAACAGCTAACCGCTCACCATCAGCAGTTACAGAAACTCACATCGCTCGCCGAGGATCTAGTAGGGACTCTTCAGAGCTTGCAGTTTCCCCCCGCTGCTTCCCCCGCTTCACCAACTCCCGTTGCCATGGCAGCCGCTCGCTCACCACCCACGAGCGTTAACCCACAATTGGCGTTCCCAGAACGATTTGATGGGAGTCCAAGTCAATGCCGGGGGTTCCTTCTGCAGTGTACCGTGTTTGTTAACCAGCAGCCAGCCCTGTACTGCACGGAGGAGGGGAAAATCTCGTTTGTGTGTTCACTCCTCACCGGAAGAGCGCTAGAGTGGATAACGGCGGTTTGGAGCGGTGACAGATCTCCCTTTCGTTCTTTCGAGGAATTCCTACAGCGGTTCCGTGAGGTGTTCAACCACCCAAAGGATGGAAGGGGCGCCGATGAGCTTTTGCTTACCCTGTCTCAAGGCAACAGAACAGCTGCCGATTATGCACTCACGTTTCGCACTCTCGCCGCCCAGACTACTTGGACGGAGGATCCGCTCAAGGTGCACTTTCGACGGGGCTTGAGTCACGAATTACAGGCTGAACTCGCATGCCGCGACGAGGGAAGGACCCTCAATCAATTCATTGAGCTCGCCATACAGATCGATAACCTTCTCCGAGCTCGACGACCTATCCCTCGTATGACAACCAGAACCTTGCCCGAGAGTCACAGACCTTCTGACTGCGCCATAGAATTAATGCCCGGCACTAGTCCTCCTAAGGGCCGTATTTTTTCCCTCTCTCAACCTGAATCTGAAGCCATGGAACACTACATACAGGAGGAGCTAGCGAAGGGATTCATTCAACCCTCCACATCACCAGCTTCTGCCGGATTCTTCTTTGTGAAAAAGAAAGGAGGAGATCTCCGGCCGTGTATCGACTACCGAGGCCTAAACGAAATCACAGTCAAGTTTCGCTACCCCATTCCGCTAGTGCCTTCAGCCCTGGAACAACTCAGACAGGCCCGATTCTTCACCAAATTAGATCTGCGAAGCGCCTACAATCTCATCAGGATTAGAGCGGGTGATGAATGGAAAACCGCTTTCTCAACGACCACTGGGCACTATGAATTCCTGGGTTATGCCGTTCGGCCTGGCCAATAGTCCAGCTACTTTTCAATCCTTCATTAACGACGTCTTCCGAGATAAGCTCAACCAATTCGTCATAGTCTATATCGATGATATCCTCATTTACTCCAAGACTCTAGAGGAGCACATTCACCAGGTCAGATCCGTGCTCCGCCGGCTCATCAAACACCAACTGTACGCCAAACTGGAGAAATGCGAATTCCACACCACTTCAGTGGCCTTCCTGGGTTACATTATCAGTCCTGAGGGTATTGCGATGGATGACAACAAGGTGAATGCAGTAATAAACTGGCCCCGTCCCAAGAACCTCAAGGAACTGCAGCGCTTCCTGGGCTTCGCCAACTTCTACCGCCGCTTCATCAGGGGTTTCAGCTCAGTCGCAGCCCCTCTCACCAGTATGACTAAAAGGAGCTCCCATCGGCTTCACTGGACGCCCGCCGCTGTGGAGGCTTTCGACCAGCTCAAGCATCGCTTCACCACTGCGCCCATCCTGCACCACCCAGACCCAGATTTGCCCTTCATCGTGGAAGTAGATGCTTCCAACATTGGTATTGGTGCCGTCCTCTCACAACGTCAGGGGTCTCCCACTAAGATGTATCCGTGTGCTTTCTATTCACGCAAACTAACCCCTTCGGAACGAAATTATGATGTCGGTGATCGAGAGCTACTGGCCATGAAATCAGCACTGGAGGAGTGGCGGCACTGGTTGGAGGGAGCTAATCATCCATTTACTGTCCTTACGGACCATCGCAACCTGGAGTATTTAAGGACTGCTCGCAGACTCAATCCCAGACAGGCCAGATGGTCACTTTTCTTTACCCGCTTTGATTTTAAGGTCACGTATCGACCCGGCACGAAGAATGTCAAGGCAGATGCACTATCTCGGCAATTCGATGAACACGCAGAACCCAACCCGCCTGAGAATATTATTTCCCCGACTGTAGTCGTCGCACCTATTCAATGGGACATCATCACTGAGATCGAGCAAGCGAATTCTGACCAAATCATTCCCCCAGACTGCCCAGAGAATAAGTTATTCATTCCTGAGAATCTCCGTGACAGAACCATAACCCTGGTTCACACAGCCCTCAGTTCAGGTCACCCAGGCATCAACGCGACCGTACAATTGCTTCAGAATCGATTCTGGTGGCCTACCCTAAGAAGGGACACCATCATTCACGTCAATCATTGTCAGGTCTGCAACACACAGAAACCCTCACGACACTTACCTGCAGGCCTTCTTCATCCTCTCCCCATACCCGAACGCCCATGGTCCCACATAGCCATCGACTTCATCACTGATCTTCCCAATTCCGATGGTCATAACACCATTCTCACCGTGGTGGATCGCTTTTCGAAAGCTTGTCGCCTCATCCCACTACCCAAGTTGCCCACGGCTCTCGAGACTGCTGAACTCTTGTGTAACCAGGTATTTCGTTACTATGGTCTGCCCGAAGACATCCTGTCGGATCGGGGTCCCCAATTCACCTCCCGCCTGTGGTCAGCCTTCTTCAAGACTCTCGAAATCAACGTGAGTCTCACATCAGGGTACCACCCTCAATCTAATGGGCAAGCTGAGAGGCTGAATCAGGAGTTGGTGAGGTTTTTACATTCATATTGCAATAAGAATCAGTTGGACTGGAGCCGATATCTGATGTGGGCTGAATACGCCCAGAACTCCCTTCAGAAGCCAGCTACCGGGTTAACCCCCTTTCAGTGCATCCTAGGCTTTCAACCTCCGCTATTCCCCTGGTCTGGCGAACCCACTAACGTCCCCTCAGTCAACGATTGGATTCAACGCAGTGAGGAGACCTGGGACCAGGCCCACCAACATCTGCGTCAAGCCGTAAGACGTCAACAGACTCAGGCGGATAGACATCGGCGTCAGAACCCCGAATATCAAGCCGGTCAGTGGGTGTGGCTATCCACACGTGATCTTCGCATGCGCCTTCCCTGTCGCAAACTCAGCCCCAGGTACGTGGGTCCTTATCAAATTAGGCGCCAAATTACACCAGTGTCGTTTGAATTGACTCTCCCTAATCATTTCCGTGTTTCTCCTACCTTTCATGTGTCCCTCCTGAAACCCGCTGATGGTCCGGAGGAGGGGTCGGAGGAACCACCGGAGGAGGAGGGCCCCCTACCCATTTCAATGGAGGGTGAGGAGATATACCAGGTCCGAGAACTTCTCGATTCCAGGCGCCGGGGGCGCGCTCTCCAATACTTGGTCGACTGGGAGGGTTACGGTCCGGAAGAAAGGTCTTGGGTCAACGCAGATGATATTCTGGACCCCAGCTTGGTGGAAGATTTCCACCGAGACCACCCGGAAAAACCGGCCCCCAGACCACGCGGTAGACCTCGGCGCCGACCACCTCCTCGCTTCCGGAGCCGCTCGCAGGGGGGGGGCTCTGTTGCAGAGAACGTCCCTCTGGCTCCCTCTTCGGTCCATCAGAGGGAACCCTCTCCCGAGTATTAATTTGCACCACCTGTCACTGATTACTCGTCCCACCTGCAGCTCATTATCTGGGCTATTTAACCAGCCAGCTCGTGTGGCTTCATTGCGAAGTCTTGTTTTGCCTAGGTGAACATTTCCGAGCGTTTCTCATTGTGTTGTCTACCCTGTGATCGACTGGTTCCGTTTTACTCCCTCTGATTGATTGCCGCCTGCCTTCTGACCTCAGCCTTGGACTCTGACCACTCTACCCCGTATCGCTGCCCGCCCTGACTCTCTGCCTGGTTATGTTCACGTATGTACGCCGCCTGCCCCGATCTTGGAACTGTTCGACTATTCTGATTCTGTCTGTGTCCCTTTACAGTTCGGGCTTTGCCCTGTGTTGTGATTGGAGCTTTTCCTGTTCAATAAATAAGCTGCAAATGGATTCCAGTGCTAGTAGTGATTCATTACAGGTACATTGATCTGCTAACATATCTGATAGTGGCCAAGAAACCTTTACTGAAGTAAATGATTGAGCTAAAGTTCTGAGGGGGCTCCAAGGGGGTTATTCGATATCTCTGATTGTGTACGTGTGAATTAACGGCAAATCTTAGATACATAACCATAATTTACCTCTGATTGACGACCGGGCCTGACGAGATTGTGTCCGTGAGACCTGTGAAAAACAGGGCCTCTAAGCGATATAGTTTCCCTACATCTGAGCGGATAAAGTATTAAAAAGAGCTGAAAAGAATAATCAATCATTCGTTTCATATTTTAATGATGCACAGATATCATTAAAACCTTTTCATTTATGGAGTCAGATGAAATAACGAGATAAAATATATAAGAGAAAGTGTTCCATTTAATCTTGTTGTGTCGTGAAAAAGGAAAGACAGTAATACGCAAAAGGCCTTCACCCGCTGAACGACTGCCGTCATTGGGTCGATCGAGCCAGGCCTTACAGTTTCTAACATATTTGTATTGGTAAACAAATATATTTATTTATTTATGTATAATTACTAGTGGATGTGCAATATTTTTATTGTTTAGAAAGTGACCAGAATTGTATATGTATATTGATTTCTCCTCTCTAAACTTTCTCAAGCACGTTCTCTCATCACTGCTTGCTTGGCGTGAATATGACTTATCACTTTGGGAAATTACTAATCTTGTTAAGAAATTTATTTTGTACCAGCATTATCTCTTAGTATTTCATTTTCATTGTAGTAATTTCAAATGTGATAATGATTTGCATATGCCATCCTATCAAAATATCTCTCCTTTATTTGTATTTTTTTCATAATGAGTGCATTCATTTTTCCATGCATTCATTTGTAAATACCATTTGTAAAGTCTCTTCCACTCCTGTCAGAAAAACACACACTCAGTGTTCACTGTTGCTATTCTTACCTTTCTAATGATGTACTTACCTTTCATGTCACTGATATGAATGCCACAAACAGCATTGAATGGAATTCGGATCACTTTAAAGATCATTTTGTCCATTTGTTTAATATTTTAAGTTCCCTTTTGAAGGGAACTTCTACGCTACGTCCTCTAGGGGACGCTATGGGAACGCCTCCAGCGTGACCGGTTACCTGAAGCATGATTAAAAAACACCCAATGCACCTGGCATTGGCAGGTGGACGCCTATGACGCAAGCTAACGAGCATCTGCGAGCATAAAAGGGCACCTGTGGAACATATCATTCTCTTTTTTCCTTCAGGGGACCTTGTTTCTGAAGTGTGAGTAGATATGTCTGTTGAGAAGCGCTTTAGGAGGTGTGTCGATCCGTGTCAGCGCTGTCTGACACTAGATCACACACGCGATCTATGCGTTATGTGTTTGGGCGAAGAGCACGCGCGCTCTGTTCTCGAGGGAATGGAGTGCGTTCATTGTGAGCCTTTTTTCTGTGGGAAAAAGCTCCGCTCTCGGTTGTCCCGTTTTCTCGAGAGAATTGCGGCAATCATCTGCCCCCCGCGGCTCGGGTCTAGCCGCTGCTGAGGCAGTGAAGAGACTGAGTTCGCGGCGATCGCAGATGAAGCTTGCGAATGAGTTTGAGAGAGAGAAAAAAAATGATTTTTTTTTTTTTTTTTTTTTTTTTTTTATTTTTTTTATCTCGCGCTCGACAGCGGCTGACGAGAGTGAACTGCGGGAGGAAGATGTATTGTCTGTTACATCTTCTGATCCAGCAGGAAGTGCTGTGCTGGCTCATGGTGCGCTTCCCGCGATGTAGAGCTGCTGGAGGTTATGAAGCGTGCGCTTCTGCTAGGTAGACCTACAGTGGATGCACGAAAAAGGGGGAGTGGCTCGCAGTAGACTTGATGAGCGATCTCTCTCTGGCATAACCTCCCAGCTCCCGTGAGCCTCCCATTCCTTCTCCAGATATTCATAGTAAGATCGTAAACCATATTCAGCCCGCATCCATCGATATAAGCATGTTAATTATGCTGACATCGAAGGGAGGCGCGAGCGCGGATATGCGTCAATGCCCCCTAGGGGCGCTTGCGAGCTAAAAAAAAAAAAAAAAAACCCTGGATCGAGTGTTGTAGGCTTCCTCTCATTTAAGAGAGTCATTCTGCTGAAGCCGCCACTCTCCAGGGCTCCGCTTAGACCACACTATTAGTGTGTAGGATCTATTGTGAGCCTTGCTAGCTTTCTCTAGCGCTGAGTGTTGTCAGGTCTCCTCTCACTTTAGAGAGTCGTTATGCTGAGACCTCCACTCTTAAGAGCTCCTGTACCTGGATCGAGTGTTGTTAGGCTTCCTCTCATTTAAGAGAGTCCTTTCGCTGAAGTCTCCGCTTTCCAGAGCTCCGCTTAGACCACACTATTAGTGTGTAGGATCTATTGTGAGCCTTGCTAGCTTTCTCTAGCGCTGAGTGTCGTCAGGTCTCCTCTCACTTTAGAGAGTCGTTATGCGGAGACCTCCACTCTTAAGAGCTCCTGTACCTGGATCGAGTGTTGCTAGGCTTCCTCTCATTTAAGAGAGTCATTCTGCTGAAGCCTCCGCTCTCCAGAGCTCCGCTTAGACCGTACTATTGGTGTGTAGGATCTATTTTGAGCCTTGCTAGCTTTCTCTAGCACTGAATGTTGTCAGGTCTCCTCTCACTTTAGAGAGTCGTTATGCTGAGACCTCAACTCCTAAGAGCTCCTGAACCAGGATGGAGGGTTGCTAGGCTTCCTCTCGGTTAAGAGAGTCATTTCGCTGAAGCCTCCGCTCTCCAGAGCTCCGCTTAGACGGCACTGTTAGTATGTAGGCTCTATTGTGAGCCTCACTAGCTGTCTGTAGCGCTGAGTGTAGTCAGGTCTCCTCTCGCTTTAGAGAGTCGTTATGCTGAGACCTCCACTCTTAAGAGCCCCTCAACCAGGGTTGAGTGTTGTTAGGCTTCCCTCTCAGTAGAGAGCCGTTCTGCTGAAGCCTCCACTCTTCAGAGCTCCGTCTCTGGCAGTAAAGGAGGTAGGCTCTGAGGAGCCTCACTAACTGCTTCTGGCGTTGAGTGTAGCCAGGCTGAGGCCTCCACTCTTAAGAGATCCCCTACTCGGATTGAGTGTTGCTAGGCTTCCTCTCGTTTAAGAGAGTCATTCTGCTGAAGCCGCCACTCTCCAGGGCTCTGCTTAGACGGCACGGTTAGTATGTAGGCTCTATTGCGAGCCTCGCTAGCTGTCTGTAGCGCTGAGTGTAGTCAGGTCTCCTCTCGCTTTAGAGAGTCGTTATGCTGAGACCTCCACTCTTAAGAGCCCCTCAACCAGGGTTGAGTGTTGTTAGGCTTCGCTCTCAGTAGAGAGCCGTTCTGCTGAAGCCTCCACTCTTCAGAGCTCCGTCTCTGGCAGTAAAGGAGGTAGGCTCTGAGGAGCCTCACTAACTGCTTCTGGCGTTGAGTGTAGCCAGGCTGAGGCCTCCACTCTTAAGAGCTCCCCTACTCGGATTGAGTGTTGCTAGGCTTCCTCTCGTTAAGAGAGTCATTCTGCTGAAGCCTCCACTCTCTAGAGCTCTGCTTAGGCAGTACTGTGCAAAGGCTCTTTCTTGAGCCTCACTAACTGCCTCTGGCGTTGAGTGTAGCCAGGTCTCCTCTCACTTAGAGAGTCATTATGCTGAGACCTCCACTCTTAAGAGCCCCCCAACTAGGGTTGAGTGTTGTTAGGCTTCCTCTTGTTAGAGAGTCGTCCTGCTGAGGCCTCCACTCTTCAGAGCTCCGTCTGGCAGTAATAGGAGAATGTAGACTCCTTTTGAGCATTACTAACGGCCTGTGGCGTTGAGTGTAGCCAGGTCTCCTCTCAATTAGAGAGTCGTTATGCTGAGACCTCCACTCTTGAGTTCCCCTACCTGGATCGAGTGTTAGGCTTCCTCTCATTTAAGAGAGTCATTCTACTGAAGCCTCTGCTCTCCAGAGCTCCGCTTAGGCAGCACCTTAGTACGTAGTCTCTATTGTGAGCCTCACTAGCTGTCTTTAGCGCTGAGTGTAGTCAGGTCTCCTCTCGCTTAGAGAGTCGGTATGCTGAGACCTCCACTCTTAAGAGCCCCCCAACTAAGGTTGAGTGTTGCTAGGCTTCCTCTCGTTTAGAGAGTCATTCTGCTGAAGCCTCCACTCTCTAGAGCTCCGCATAGGCAGTACTATGCACAGGCTTTTTCTTGAGCCTCACTAACTGCCTTTGGCGTTGAGTGTAGCCAGGTCTCCTCTCACTTAGAGAGTCATTATGCTGAGACCTCCACTCTGAGAGTTCCCTACCTGGATCGAGTGTTAGGCTTCCTCTCATTTAAGAGTCATTCTACTGAAGCCTCTGCTCTCCAGAGCTCCGCTTAGGCAGCACCTTTAGTACGTAGTCTCTATTGTGAGCCTCGCTAGCTGTCTTTAGCGCTGAGTGTAGTCAGGTCTCCTCTCACTTTAGAGAGTCGTTATGCTGAGACCTCCACTCTTAAGAGCCCCCCAACTAGGGTTGAGTGTTGTTAGGCTTCCTCTCGTTAGAGAGTCGTCCTGCTGAGGCCTCCACTCTTCAGAGCTCCGTCTGGCAGTAATAGGAGAATGTAGACTCCTTTGAGCATCACTAACTGCCTGTGGCGTTGAGTGTAGCCAGGTCTCCTCTCAATTAGAGAGTAGTTATGCTGAGGCCTCCACTCTTGAGTTCCCCTACCTGGATCGAGTGTTAGGCTTCCTCTCGTTTAAGAGAGTCATTTTACTGAAGCCTCTGCTCTCCAGAGCTCCGCTTAGGCAGCACCATTAGTATGTAGTCTCTATTGTGAGCCTCGCTAGCTGTCTTTGGCGCTGAGTGTAGTTAGGTCTCCTCTCGCTTTAGAGAGTCGGTATGCTGAGACCTCCACTCTTAAGAGCCCCTCAACTAGGGTTGAGTGTTGTAAGGCTTCCTCTCGTCAGAGAGTCATTCTACTGAAGCCTCCACTCTATAGAGCTCCGCTTAGGCAGCACTATGCACAGGCTCTTTTTTGAGCCTCACTAACTGCCTCTGGCGCTGAGTGTGGCCAGGTCTCCTCTCAATTAGAGAGTCGTCATGCTGAGACCTCCACTCTTAAGAGTTCCCCTACCTGGATTGAGTGTGCCAGGTGTTCTCTCGTTTGAGAGTCATTCTGCCTAAGCCTCCACTCTCCAGAGCTCCGCTTAGGCAGTACTACGTGCATGCTCCGTCCTGAGCCTCACTAGCTGTTCATAGCGTCGAGTGTAGAAGTCTCCTCTCAATTTAGAGAGTCGCTTTCTGAGACTTCCACTCCGAGAGCCATACTCTCGTGAGCTAGTCTATGATGGCGAGCTTTGAGCTGGCCTGAAGAAGGGTTTTCTTTTGACCCTAGTTCTGCTGAGCAGGGATGGTGTTCCTCAAGTCTGTGACTTAGGAATCCAGCTTTTGGGCACTTTTCCCTCAGCATGGCGGCGTGGGCATAGCGTTCCCATAGCGTCCCCTAGAGGACGTAGCGTAGAAGTTCCCTTCAAAAGGGAACGTCTCAGGTTACATATGTAACCATTGTTCCCTGAGAATGGGAACGAGACGCTACGTCTCTGGGCCATGCTTCGGGCATTCCTGTCGGTCCCCCTTGAAAAAAAGAGGATGATATGTTCCACAGGTGCCCTTTTATGCTCGCAGATGCTCGTTAGCTTGCGTCATAGGCGTCCACCTGCCAATGCCAGGTGCATTGGGTGTTTTTTAATCATGCTTCAGGTAACCGGTCACGCTGGAGGCGTTCCCATAGCGTCCCCTAGAGGACGTAGCGTCTCGTTCCCATTCTCAGGGAACAATGGTTACATATGTAACCTGAGACGATTTATTCAGAGTTACTTTAAGATAAATTGTATTTTTTTTTTTATTGTACACACACACACACACACACACACATATATATATATATATATATATATATACATACAAACAGGGAGAAAAAATATACAGAGGCAATAATTTATTACAGTATACCATTAGATAGTTTTTTTGTGTGTGTTTGTTTTTTGCTCAAAATTTTACTTTTTTATGAAACCTACCTATATTCAAGTGTTGATACAAACGAATGCTTGAGGCTAGAATAAAAATAGATTTTTGGTTTGTTTAAATGTAGAGGGTATGTTCTTTATTTTGATACATTGCATGTTCAGATATTCATAAAACAAAATATTCTGGGAGCCATGAAATTTTCGTCAAAACCCTCAACAAATTCTGGTGGTAGCAGGCAACTTTTTTCAACAACGCTGCCACGGAAAGAGTTAATATGGTTGCATAATACTCTGACAGACAGAGAGAATCCACAGTAAAAAAATTACATATAAAAGAAATTAATAAAGATAAAATACAAAATATTTAAGTTGTTGTATTTTTGTATGTAAATGTAATATTTCCATGTATTATAGAATGCAATGTATTATTGTAGAGTAAAATAAAAGAGAAACTACACATCCGCCATATTACTGTTTTTCAACTGTAGATGAAGTTTACGTTAGATTCTGACTCAATGTTGTCCAATTGTTTTGCTTTAGCCTAATGGTTGTCACAAGAGCATATGCCTATATATAACTTTTTGGACCCAGTTTATATTAAGTGTATTTAACTTATATTTAAATTAATTAGTTGATACAATGTACTTACTGTGTGCAAACAAGTTTTTACATTGTACTTATTAAAATAATAATAATAATAATAATTCCTGTAATTACATCAGTAAATCATTTTTGTAGTTATATCTACAGTTTAATTATACTGTTGATCCTATCCCTACACTTTAACCCACCCTTAAACCTGACTAAAGCAGAAAAACCATTCCCAAACCTTTACCGTGTCCCACCTTATTTTTTTTTGGATGTAAGTACATACATAGTAGTTCAAGAAGCCAAAAGAGGGACCATATATTTTAATAAACAGAGCTTTATAGTCAAAATATCATGACATCATAACCAGTCCATTTTACCAGACCTCCTCAGACTAAACTAGTCCCTTCAGGGTTTCGTGGTGTTTGAATTCTGAGATCCTGCCTGCAGACCAGCACACACAGAAGAGGATCTGAAATCAGTCTCATACTCATCAACAATCCAGGAATATTAAAAACATTATTAATTGTACGTATGTTTAAAGTAGACTTTAAACATAAGATTAGAATAAAGGGCAGAAAAAGCAGCAGCAAAGTAAATATGAAAACAACCAAAATATGATGATCTGGTTTCCTGGATGTGTGAGAGTGACGATCAGCAGAACATGAAGCTCCACAAGATATTATCCATGTGATCACCGACACAATGAAGACAAAAAAATATAAATAAAAATAATATCTTAGAAAAAATAACAAATAAATCCAGATAATGATACAGAGAAAAACAAGTATGTAGAAAACTATGAAACAGGGTGAAGAGAAAACAGTAGCAGTATACAGTGGATATTTCACTGAGATAATTCCCTCTAGCGCCACCAGCTGGTGTAAGAGAATACCACAGTTTCTTGAAGATGACCATAAAGATACAAAAAACCAAATGATCCAATCTGCATTCCAGGTGTTCTCATCTAAGAGATGTTTTATCAGTATGTAGGGACTCAAGAGAATCTCAACAAAGTCCGTGAGGAGGAGGAGGATGATGAAGACTGAAACACGGTGTCCATTCTTTCTGTGATGAATTAGATCTCTGACAGCCCAAACAAGAGCTGGTAGACCTGCACACACACCAGTGATGATGAAGATGGAATATCTGACCTTCATCTCCAGTCGGTCAGCGTCCAGCTTCCATCTGAATGTATCGTTTTCCATATTCTAGTCTCTTTTTGATTCCCTTCAATATTCAGCTGAAAAATATGTAAGTGAACAAATAAGGGTGAAAATGGTATCTGTGCTGAATAAATGCTGATCAAATTTCTGAATATACAACACTCATAATTTCAGCTTGAATATACAACAACTCAGAATCATCAGGTTGAAAGAATTCTAGTCTGTATTACATGTCCATTCATATTTAATGACAAAGTGAAAAAGAAAGAAATTGCTAAAAAAGTATCTTACTTTGATATATTCAGGAGATTTCTACAGCTCTGTGCTCATGACATAAGAAAGTTTGCAATCTTGGTTGATTCTTCTCTCGTTCTGTCTGTGCGTTTTGCTCTCTTCCTTCCTTTTTTCTACTGCTGGTTTATCTGGTAGTGTAACATATGTCGGCAGGAATTCAACTGTCTCTACAGGTCACCGGGGGGGGGGGCAGCTAAAGAATCAGCGTCTCTCTAAAGCCCCTCCTCCTCATCAGCGCAAAAGTGCGCGATTTCTTTCGGCCACAGAACAACGGAAATTGATGGGAACGTTTCTAAAAGACATTCGTTCATTTCATGACTTTTAAAACCATCTACACAAGAAACATATGGATATTAATGTTGTACTCTTTCTCTCATATGCTTGTGTGAATATGAATTACTTAAGAAATGTGGGCTGATTTTTTATCGTGCCTTAAACTGCATAAACTGTAATATGTAGGTTGTGCCAAATGCGATGTTTAGTCTCTAAAAAAAGCTGGCATCGTAAGTCATAAGTGGTGTGGATGACCATTAAACTTTGGCATCATAATGTATGTTACAACAGATATAAAGGCCTGGGTATATCTTTCACGGAATGAATGAAATATCAGATAACGCAAGCCGAAATCATCTGAAACCATGGACATGGGCGGGGCTCCGCCCCATACAGACACTCTGATTCGACCAGCCGCCTGTGGGCGGTGTCCAAAACCGGACAGTTCAAAAGACGAGGCGCGTCCGCGTGCTCTCTCTTTCTTGTGCTCCTGGACTCTCTTGCTTCTACCTCTGATCGCCCTCCCGGACGACCCGGACGCCAGTCCGCTGGATACTCGCCTTAACACCGACTGAAACCAACTATCCAGGCGAGTTCAAGACTGTGCAAAAGCCTTAACATCATAGAAACCAGCATTAAACAGCCTCCGTGATTCCAACACGGCTCCCCGGTGATGTCACGCAACAGCGACGCGAGCCAGCAGAGTTTCCCAGAGCAACACGTGGAAACCCACGTGCGAAACGAGACAAAGGTCCAGCCAGCTTAACCAACAGAAAGCAAGTATAACAAACTAAGTTTTATCCTGACTGAACTGGTCAATTTGATCTGAATGCAGTAACAAAGCCTAGGCATTTGTCGTGATCTTTTCTGGTTGGCTCCAGTTATGAAATAGGAAAGAGTGCTATTCTTTCAACATTTAACCTCAAAACTCCCGTATGCATGTGTGTATGTTTGTGTTATTACGTATGTTAGAATATTAGTATTGTAAATAAACCTTGTTTCGTTTTATAAAGAATTGTCTGTTGAATGTGATTTTTAAGTATTTTATCCTTCTTGCCACAAAGATAATGTTACCTAGTTCGAATTTGAGAGACTAATAAGAATATACTGTTTAGTGATCGCTGGACGACCCCTTAATAAGGTATAAATTGTAAGTTAAATATTAATATTACTTTAATCAAGCAATATTGAATCTTTAACAATAATTCCCGGAACTGAAATAATAGCTCCATATAAAATTGCATTACAGTAGTTTAATCTGATCTCTCATATCTGAGCTCTGACTGGCTTC
>CM049819.1:47836467-47863967 GCA_027422435.1 Schizopygopsis pylzovi | reverse complement strand
TTAAGAATAAGAGTGATTCATAAAGGTTCCTAAGAGTTAAGACTAGGTATCAGCCCTTAAATTATTTAGGAGAGCTGAAGATGTCTTCTAACCTAATTAGGAGCAACAAGGTGGCAGCAAAGAGGAGACAAACACTTTCCAGCGGAGATATGACATATTGGAGTTATATGATGTATGTAGTTGATAAAACGCATGTTTTGAGGGCGATGCATGTTTTGAGTTTGAGCTCTGTCAAGTAAATTATTTATTGTCTATTTTCTATCTTAAAATCCAATTTTATACACCATCATTTTTGTTTCTATATCATGTGAATATATCTCCGATCGTAATCCGCAACGAAAACAATCAGAGCACCTTGTTATCGCAAGTTTTATTTTTATTTCCCGAGTCCGCTATTAGCATATAGCCCGTTAGAAAAGCCAGCGCGGGTGCTGCTAACACAGCTAATACCCTTTTCACACATACACATACACACATTTAACATTGTTTCGCTGTTATTTGCTTTAATGGCGGATTTGTGTCTACCTTTGTGTGCAGGTGAGGACACGTTCGAGCTGCATTCGGCGCAGCTCGAGCTGGAGGCCGTGGAGAGACGGATCCACGAGCTGCTGGGGAAACAGGCCCAGCTGAGGAAACGGATAGCAACGCTGGAAACATCTCGGGCTGACGCTCATAAGTCCGGGGTAAGTATGCAACGCGCTGCTAACGCTCCCACCACCTCTACTCCGTGTGTTTCTCTGCACAGGCCCCGTGCACCCGGGACGCGATCGTCACAGATGGCCTTCACTCCGGCGCCGGGAAACCACGGACCCTGGGTGCAGCAGCGGAAGACGCGATCCAGGCCCCGGGCGACGACTTCTCCCCCTCCGGTCTTCGACATCTCATCCCGGAACCGCTTCGCCCCTCTCTGCGAGACTGATCGTGACGCTGTGGTCATCGGAGACTCAATCGTCCGGCATGTCCGTGCTACGTTAGCTGAAGGTAAAGTGCACACTCACTGTCTCCCTGGTGCTCGTGTTCTTGATGTTTCTGTGCAGATACCCACGATCTTGAAGGATGATGAGAGCGTTGCAGCTATTGTGATTCATGCGGTGGTTAATGACACCAAGCTGCAGCAGACGGAGACACTGAAGAGGGACTTCAGGAGCCTGATCGAGACGGTACGCAGCACATTGACACATCGCGGCGACGATCATCGTGTCAGGACCTCTTCCCACGTATCGACGAGGACACGAAAAGTTCAGTAGACTGTTTGCTTTAAATGAATGGTTGTTTTCATGGTGTAAAGAGCAGAACATTCTCTTTGTTAATAATTGGAATCTTTTCTGGGAGCATCCTAGGCTATTTCGTGCTGATGGCCTGCACCCCAGCAGACTCGGTGCGGAACTCCTGTCGGACAACATCACCAGGACGCTACGCTCTATCTGACTAGTAAGCCAATTCTCCAATAACAGCTATGATGACTTTTGTTCTACCCACTTAAATGATAAAGGTACGTGCAGTGTCCAATCTATACAGACTGTGTCTGTTCCCCGAATAGTGAGGTCAAATTATAAATTTAATGCAGGATCTAGAACAAATCTGATCATGATTAAACCAGAAAAATGCAAAATAAATGAACACATTTTTTTTTTAAAGCATGGGCTCCTAAACATTCGGTCACTCACACCCAAAGCAGTTATTGTAAATGAAATGATCACAGATAATAGTTTTGATGTACTTTGTCTGACTGAAACCTGGCTTAAAACAACAGATTATTTTGGTCTAAATGAATCTACTCCACCAAGCTACTGTTATAAGCATGAGCCTCGTCAGACTGGTCGTGGCAGCGGTGTCGCAACAATATATAGTGATATTCTCAATGTTACTCAGAAAACAGGATACAGGTTTAACTCATTCGAAATACTTATGCTCAGTGTTAAACTGTCAGATAAGCAAAATAAATCTGTCCTATCTCTTGCTCTGGCTACTGTGTATAGACCACCAGGACCATATACAGATTTTCTAAAAGAATTTGCAGATTTCCTCTCAGACCTATTGGTTAATGTTGATAAAGCACTAATTGTTGGAGATTTTAACATGCACATTGATAATACAAATGATGCGTTAGGACTTGCATTTACTGACCTAATAAACTCTTTTAGTGTCAAGCAAAATGTCACTGGGCCCATATTATATATGCTGCATATTACTGATATTAACTGTATGGCTCCGTGTTACCATTCAGGCAAAACTATTGTTCCAGCCACTAAAGACAGATTCACAAATAACCTGCCTGATTTATCTCAACTGCTCTGTGTACCCATAAATACAGATGAACTAGACACAATTACTAGCAACATGGGAACTATTTTCTCTAATACGTTAGAAACTGTTGCACCCATCAAATTAAAAAAGGTTAGAGAAAAACGTGCTGCGCCATGGTACAACAGTTATACCCATTCTCTCAAGAAAGAAACTCGTATTCTTGAGCGCAAATGGAGAAAAAGTAACTTGGAAGTCTTTAGAATTGCGAGGAAAAACAGTATGTCCAGCTATAGACAGGCTCTAAAAACTGCAAGAACCGAGTATATCTGCAAACTCATAGATAATCACCAAAACAATCCAAGGTTTCTATTTAGCACAGTGGCTAGATTAACAAATAAACAGATGTCACCCGATCTAAATATTCCCTCACAGTTTAATAGTAATGACTTTATGAATTTCTTTACTGAAAAAATAGATAATATCAGAAATACAATAGCAAATGTAGATTCTACAGCGTCTAGTATTTCAGCATCATTCATCGCACCCAAAGAAAAACTGCAGTGCTTTACAACTATAGGACAGGATGAGCTAAATAAACTTATCACTGCATCTAAACCAACAACATGTTTATTAGATCCTGTACCTACTAAAACTATTGAAAGAGTTGTTACCTGTAGCAGATAGAACTGCTTTCTCAAATATTATTAACTCATCGATTTAATCTTTAGGTCACTCCCAAAACCATTTAAACTGGCGATTAAGCTAAATTAAGAAAAAAATGATCCTGCTCAGGCAAATAGGCCCATTTCAAATCTTCCGTTTTGTCGAAAAATTAGATCAAGTTAGTGCCATTGCTCCTACAATAAAGATTTCCTATCTTATCTGCCAATAGTTGTAAAATTATCTATGAAGATTCAATATAGCCCGCAGGTGTTCTAAATGGAGCAGTGCTTTAAGATGGTTTAGATCCTACCTGTCCGATTGCTACCACTTTGTTTATTTAAACGGGGAGTCATCTCAATTATCACCAGTAAAGTATGGAGTACCACAAGGATCAGTCCTAGGTCCGCTATTATTTTCAGTATACATGTTGCCCCTTGGTAATATTATTAGAAAATACGGGATTAGTTTCCATTGTTATGCTGATGACACTCAACTATATATCTCAACAAGACCAGATGAAACTTCTAAACTATCTAAGCTAACGGAGTGTGTTAAAAATGTAAAAGATTGGATAACCAATATTTTTATCCTATTAAATTCAGATAAGACAGAAATATTACTTATTGGACCTAAAAAAAATACACAGAATCTCTTGGATCACAATTTGCAACTAGACGGATGTACTGTTACTTCCTCTACAGTCAAAAATCTGGGTGTTATATTAGACAGCAACCTCTCTTTTGAAAATCATATTTCCAATGTTACAAAAACAGCATTCTTCCATCTTAGAAACATTTCCAAGCTACGGAACATGTTAAGTGTTTCTGATGCAGAAAAGTTAGTTCATGCATTCATGACCTCTAGACTGGACTATTGTAATGCACTGCTAGGTGCTTGTCCTGCATCTTCAATAAACAAGCTACAGATAGTACAAAATGCTGCGGCTAGAGTCCTTACCAGGTCAAGAAAATATGACCATATTACTCCAATTTTACAGTCTCTGCACTGGCTACCGATTAAGTTTCGTATCAGTTACACAATATTATTACTTGCCTATAAGGCCCTAAATGATTTAGCTCCTGCTTACCTAACTAATCTTCTATCACGCTACAATCCAACCCGCTCCCTAAGGTCACAAAACTCTGGACTCTTGGTAGTACCTCGGATAGCAAAGTCCACTAAAGGAGGTAGAACTTTTTCATATCTGGCTCCTAAACTCTGGAATAGCCTTCCTGATAACGTTCGGGGTTCAGACACACTCTTTCTGTTTAAATCTAGATTAAAGACGCATCTCGTTAGCCAAGCATTCATATAATGCATCTCACAATATTGTACTGCAGGTATATCTGATCAAATGCACATTATTATGCTTTAGCTTGGGTTGAACAGATAATTTCACCCAGGGTTGTTCCTGAATGGAACCACTGCTATACTAATTGTTTTTATTTGTTTCTCTGTTTCTGCCACAGGTTTAACATCCTGTGGTAGCTAGGAATTACACAAGCTTCAGTCTGCATACAACACTTAAATGATCTGAGATGACCGAACACCTGAGAAGAGATGATGACAACCCCTCAGAGGACCTCAGAGGAAGCCAACCATCAGCGATTATACTGAATTAACCAAATTTGCCATAAGTTAATTATATTGAGTTTCTACAATATAAATCTATTTTAGAAACTTAATTTCCTGTAAAGCTGCTTTGCAACGATTGTATCGTAAAAAGCGCTATACAAATAATCTTGAATTGAATTGTCAAGATCAACCTTAACTCTTTTTTTGTAAGAAATTGAATAACCTCTTCCACTCAAGTCAATTCTGTAACTGCAGAAATAAAAGTAGTAATTCCATTTTTTTGGCTGGAAATTTTTGAAAAATGCAGCAATGTACTGGTAATGACACGGTAAACAGGGTCTTACATATTGTGGCACTAACCCCACCAAACAAAACAGTGGGCAAAAGTGATGTGTGTATTTATATTATATATTTTTTTATGACCCCACATTTCATTTAAACCATCAAAATGCAAAGGACAGCAAAACACTGACCAATGTTGCCAACTGCTTTCAATTGAAAGTAGCTAAAACTGGTCACTCAATGTTGCTAGATGATCTCATAAATGTGAGTTCACTGATCTATATTTATATTTGTATAGATCAGTGAACTCACCTTTATGACATCATGGGAGAGTCTCTGTAGATAAGGTTTGTCCAAGAAATTGATCTTGTTGCTAGGCTTTTGGAAAAAAATATATGAAGGTGTGAGCATTTCATTAAATCTAGTGACAAAATAAATAAATTGGCAACAGTGGCACATTGACTACAACATAAGCTATTAATATTTAATTGGTCCTCCTGTTTTTGCGTGTGTTCATAATTTATTTGTATGACAGCATGGCCAAAAATTATGATCGCACAATTTGGCATGTTTCATTGCATTATTATCACAAATAAAACAACTTACTCTAAGCAATGCATTAGGTGTGGAGGTATTCAAAGATTTTATATTGAATGTTTGTTGTTTTTTTTTAACTGGGAGAGGAAGTGTGCGATATGAGTGTGATAAGAAGTGAGATGGTGGGCGATCGAATAAACGATATGTGAACAGCATTAGACAAGCGTCGAGGTGAGCTGACGAGAAGCTGGACCGAGCTTGTGCTGTGGATCGAGCTTGTGCTGTCATGAGTTTTGACTGAGTTTGATCACTGAGAAACTGAACTGCGCATCTGTGATAGACCAGGAAGGGCATTGCTCATCGTGCCAGCGGAGACGGTGTGTTGGCACGAGTGTTCATTTTCTACGGAAGGGAGCCGAGATATTGCGAGTTTTCTTCACTGCTGTTTAACCACAGTTGATGTTCTGAAGAAATACAGACGGTATTTGTTTATTTCGGAATCAAAGCAGCTTGTATCGAGTGACTTTGCTATTGTTTTCTAATCAAAATCCTCGTGTCGTTTTTGATACAATAGTGCCGCCGTGTGGACGCGAACGGCATTGCGGACACATTGACACTTTTCTTTTGACAATATATTTCTCTCTATTTTTCATAGTTTATTTTTGGACATTTTTCAGTATTTTCATTTAGAGACCTTAACATTCTTTGTTTTTGGAAGGACTTGAGAACTAAGAACTGAGTTTGTTGGAATGAACGAATCCGAATTACCGTGTTTTTTTAAAGGAAAAGGAAGATACTTTTTGTTTTGAACTGATGGCTATTTGTTTTATTTAAATACCCTGCCATATCTGAACACTCCAGCACCAGCCCAGTTCTACTGTGAGGTAAAACTTTAACTCTGGTTTTGTGAATTTCACACAGGCAAGTGAACTGACTTGAAAAGTATCTGATGTGGAATGAAACATCTGTATTGAACTTTTGAGTGACCTGAGTATCATTTGAGGATTCTGTCAGAACTGTTGTTATTTATCTATTTTTGATTGAGTATTATTGTTGAAAGAAAGGAAACTGAACCAAGTTTGAATCTGAACAAAAATGTTTTTTTTTTTTTTTTTTACATTTCTTGGTGAATCATAATAGAAGTAAAACAAAGAGTTTATTTCATGACTATTGTACTCTTTATTTAGTTTATTCTTTTATAAGCCTTAGGAAATACGTGTGAAACAACTGTTATCTTGGAGTAGGGGCATTCCAGCTGTCTTGTGGGCTGGTAGAGGGGTTGAGCAACACCATTATACTCTGGGTAGCTACCGTGGTGTATAATATTAGATTCCAGAGCCCCAATCCTTATCAGTCGCTGCTACAAAAGACAAGTGCATAATTAACACGGCAGATAAAACATACTTATTAGGAGAAAAAGTACAGTAATTAATTGTACTAGGGGGTTAGGACTTAGATCTTATCAATCCCTAGCCGTTCAAGATAAATTGGAGTAGAAGTTTAACTCACCCCACATTGTAGCAAAATTCCCCGCTAAATATGCTTACAAAATCTAGCACTTTTTTTTTTTATTAAGGGTGAAGATGTCAAATTTCCAAGGCAGGACATATATTTTGGCCACTACTATATGGCAGTTAATTGACTTTCCAACTGACCGCCAAACCATATTGCAAAAATAAGCCACTTTTATGAGGATTGTGGGCTTTCCTGGAGTTGTTGGAGCCATTGATGGAACTCATGTTTACATAATTGCTCCAACTGTAAACAAGGAGACATACCAATAGAAAACAAACCATCAGTAATACATTTTGATATTTTTGCACAATGCACAGCATTTAAAAATAATAATAATTTAAATATACAAATATTTCAGTTTCTTAATATTTTTTTAAAATTGTAATTACATTAAATGTTTGGTGTTGTGTTGCGGTGACTTTACATGAGCAGGCTCACTATTGGCTGATTCAGAGGTCAAGGTCAAGGGTGGCCATATTGTGTTGACATCATTGTAGTCCTTAGTTCACAACACTTAAGTGTTACCTCAGTCAGCACGTAAGAATCAGTCTTAGACTTCACTGAAAATTGCTTTTAGCTTCTTTAGAAAAGTCAACTACTCTTAGAAAAGTGTTACTTTTTACTAAGAATTTTTTGACTCTTAAGTCAAAGCTTAAGACTATTCTTAAGAGCATTTCTGAGAAGTTTTATACATAGGGGCCCTGATCCCGTTTGCCTGCCGTATTTTTCTAGTTAGTTAGATTGCTCTTCTAGTATGTAAGCCCTGTGTTCCCATCTGTTCCTTGTCCGGAATTGTTTGTGTTTCAGATGTTGTGTAATGTTTTCCTGTTGGATTTGTTATTAAAGACTATTACATTTGAATCATCTAGTGTTGTGTGCTTACTACAGCACAACACCATAACGATTAAGTCTTTGACTTTATTTTTCTGATACAAAGGATGAATAAATGGAACATCCATTAGGTCTACAATCTGGAAACGTAATCTAACCAATTCCCCTTGTGCCTTTCTTTTATTTTCATGACAGGAGAGTTTGAATGGTCTTGATTCCCTGTTGCTTGAATGTCTAAAATTAAATTTTCTATTATAATTTTTTTTTTTACAGACTGAATTCAAGAATGTGAAAAAAGATTCCAACGGTACGTGGTTTTCAAAAATAGATTAGTTTTTCCAGTGGACATATCTGATCATAGTTTGGCACTGTGTACAATGTGTCTAAGTTATGTTAAAGAACGTTCGGTTACGACTGTAACCTCGGCTCCCTGAAGAGGGAACGAACATTGCGTTGATTTTGACACTTGGGGAACGCTTTGCGTGATAAGTCTTGAAGCACATGTGAAATCAATCCAAGGTGTAATGGGACATCAGAGCGGGTGACGTCACAAAACAGGAAGCTATAAAGCCTGCCCAAACAAAGCTGCCACTAGCTTAAAGTCTGAGCAAGTCGCCTACAGGCATGAAGGAGGTATGGCAGGGGATGCAACGTTCGTTACCTCTTCAGATAACCGAGGTTACAGTCGTAACCGAACGTTTCCTTTCAAGGGAACTCTCGTTGCCTCGATTTTGACTCTTGGGGAACATTAATATAGCACCACCATGGCGACGAGTGTTTGTCCTGTGTGAAATCTAACGAGCAGCACAAGGATGAAAGCACTTGGGAACCTGAGGTAGAGTCCAGGTCCAAATAATAAATCTGATGAACGTGTACTTTATGAAATTAAGCTTCTATTTTAATGAATTATAAGCAGTAATAACAACATGTAAACTACAGCTGCACGATTCTGGATAAATTGAGAATCACACTTTTTTTATGGAGATCACGATTCTCTCACAATTCTGAACAAAAAGATTAGAAAACTAAACAAAATAATGTAATTTATTAGTGGGTCTGACAAAATGTTCATTGCTGAAGTCTTTTAAAAATATATTCATTTGAACAAAATAATAAAATAAATTAAATGAAGGAATCAGTGTCTCACTTCATGAAGACTTAAACTATTGGAATCTCCTGAATTAATGATTAAATTACAAATACTTTTTAAATGGGTTGTAGTTAACAATACAAGTGTTAGGATGCTTTTGTTTTGATCGCTTCTGTTGACTACTTATACTTGCTACTGCTACTATTTGATCGCTACTGTAAGTGTTTATACTCAAACTATAAACTTTTATCCCAGTACTTCTTAGGGATGCACTGAAATGAAAATTATTGGCCAAAGCTGAAGCCGAACAAAATGAAACACTGGGCCGAAGGCCGAATACGAATATGTTTTTCGAATTTTTCCCCCATGTAGGCCTAGTTTGCCATTTGTTCACCATTGCATAAATTAAATAGCCAAATTGTGCTTTTTACCGTTTTGTTTAAAAAGCAAACAATCAATTACAAAACAACAATTTTAAAATATTTACACTGAATATTTTTTTACATTCTATCAGACGTTATACCAACAAAGCACAATTTTTGGCCATTTTTGAGATCCCCTTCTTGAACAAGGCATGTATTTTTTTCTGTACAAATAAATGCAGCCTTTCTGAGAAGAGACTTCTTTTAGAACATTAGAATATATTACAGATCCCTATTTGAACACTGTGTGAATGTTATAATATATGTATTAATAGAGCTGTTGTAGTGTAATTATTATTATCATTATTATTGTCTTACTTTTTTATTTTATTTTACAGAAAAACATTAAAATTACAATACTAACATTTTTGAATGTTGATTGAGCTTTTATTTTGGCAGAAACCCACAGGAAGACCTCAGTGCTTCTTTTTGTTGACAGCAGATTTATAAATGATTCTGACGAGTTTGGGAAGATGTGTGTTGCACGTATGGCATTGGCACATGCCTTTAAAAGATTATAATAAAATGCAACTGCCAAGTAACTGTGTTTTAGTGCAGATTTTTATCGCGCTTTGGATCCCTGATGCGGTGAGCTTGTGCAGCGCTGTTACATTCAATTTGTGCTTGCATTAGAAAACATAACATTCTGCAGTTTATTTACTAATCGTTTGAGGCCATTTCGCGATTTCAATCATCACAGTAACCAGCACCAGCCTTTCTCTGACAGTTTTAAATACTTCCACGCTGCAGACATGTTTGCTGCATTAGCACTGCATTAGAATTAGAAACATTAGAAAATGTCTGTAACAGAAATAATGATGTCTGGTTGAAAAGACTGTGTTGCTCTTTCTGGACCAGCAGCAGCATGAATGCAGAATGTCTTTAACACCTGTTTCACATCGTAAGCGTCAGTGGAGCATGAGCAGCGCGTGTTTGTTCGCAGCCCATATCATTTATCGGAAGCGTGATGATGGCCGACCCTCTGATTCATCAACATGAGCAGCGACAAAATGTGCTTCTCATGATCCACTGAAACTCGCCATGTGAAACAGTCGTAAGAGACATAGCTGAATCATTGTCATTCAGGAAAAAGATTGCGTGGGTGTTTGAAGCAAGATCGCAATTTTTTTACGATTAATGGTGCAGCTCTAATGTAAACACTGCAAAATGTTTTGCAAGGATATCGTCATGTTCTCACAAGACCAGTCAGATCTCACGAGATCTCGTCACATCCCTAATATAAAGACATTTCATGAAACAATAGGTCATGAATATTTACCTCAAAGTTATGGAAAAGTCATGGAATTTTATTGGTAAAAATGTGTACGAACCCTGAAATTAGCATAATAACCAAAAATCTAAACCCAAAAGACAGTGAAGTTTAATAGCTGGTGAAACATATCAAGATCAAATCATAGGTTTTCAAAATCACTACGACTTAAGTAAACGGAAATAAATTAGATTAAAGTTCTATTTAAGAGAAGAAAAAAAAGAGAAAAATTATTATTACAATTTGCCCAAGAGGGAAAGAAAGACAACAGACAATTCATCAGTGGTGTATCAATTTATTATTTTTCTTTGGTTTCATTCTGGTTCATGTTGTTCATGTTAAATTACTATATATATTTTGGAATTATTCTCATGGTTGTGTGATTTCATTTACTGCCATCATAAATTATGTTCTCCACGTACCTAGAAACTGTTCCATTGCTCCAACTTACGTTAAGGGCACTTGTGACAATTACACAATTAAAATCTCCTCCCAAAACCAAAAGCTCCCCATTACTTTGGGATCAGATTCCCGCCTAAAATATTGTAGTCACGGATAAAAAATAAAATTGTCAGAATAGCAAACAATAAACATAGATGGAAAAATAAGAAGCATAAATAAAAAAAGTAATATTTTTTATTTTATAATAAGCATGAATCAAAACTTTAAATACATATAAAATCATATTGCACAAAATTAAAATATTAATGCAAAATTATCTGACTTGAGCGCAAAATAAAATTTTCCGTGTTTATATTTCTCTGTTTTTTCTGCTCTCAGACATTTTCTGCTCATATTTAAAAAAAAAAATGTATGCTCATGCTGTTTTTCACTTCACTATTGTTTCCTCATTCTGCGCTTACTTTTCCAAATGTTGCGTTTAGAGTTTCATGTAAATCAGGGCATCATCATTGGTCCACTAGTTCTTGATTGACAGCTCCTCCTCAGCCAATCAGTTGAAGAGGGGCGGTGACGTCACTACAACACACCTCATTAGCTGCCGGTGCTCAGCGTTCACTTGTACAGGTGAAAATGAATTACTGGCAACATCTTTCCATACAGGACACCGTTATATGTGTCTGCCTGTCACTACTGTGCGCATGCCTGACGATCCGTTAACGTTAAATTAGTAAATTGGTAAATTAATTATGCAATTGATTAATTAATTGCATTGACTTGGCTAGATTTGACTACTGATCAATGGAAGTGAGTGTTACAGAGGAGACAGTTATAGGGAACAGGTCGATTTGATATGTACACAATGATTTATTTGCATAGAATGTGTATTTAAATAAATGCACTATGCAACATATGCAACAAGCTACATATATAATTGCATAACACTATACAATTAACGTTTTAAATATACAATGTTAGAATACAGCAACAATATGAAAGTAAAACACCCAGCAGGTGGCGGCAAGCATCTCTAGACTAAGACATTAAATCATGCATTCAAACGGCAGATTCATTCACTGAGGAATAATTGAATCATTCAATATGAAAGGCTGCTGTGTGTTGCTTGTAGGACACTGTTATGCTGTGGATTTATTTGGACTCTTCATCAAAATAGAGCAAAATGAGAAAATAGTTACAATATAACTCACTCAAAATGTACTTGTTATATTGATTTTATACTACAGTTCAATAAAGATTTTCAATGGAGCTGATATTCGGGGAAAACACTCTTCCTCCTGTGATATTCCTTAACTGTATATAATTTTATAATATCAGAGTAACACAAAATATGATAAATCTTACAAAACCATCAACCTTATCAATTACATACTGTACATGAAATAAAAGCTGCAAATGTAACACCCCCTCCCGGGTCCACACCATCCTAACTCGTTCTTGCTCCGAGCGGGTCTCGAACCCGGGATTCTGGTGCGGGAGGCGGGCGCTCTAACAAGGAACGCCAAAGGCTGCGGCCTCTAATGTCAGTCGCTAGAGCGCCCCTTTTTGAGGTCAGGGGAGTGAGGTTTTACACATAGCCCTTACTGGCATACATCCGTTACACAAAGCTGTTTACAAAAAACAATGCATGACAAAAAATAAGCTAATTATTGCCTACAGACAGTTAACAATTACGAGCAATATACAGCAAACTAAACAATTGTGACTGGGATGTATTACTCTTACTCATATTATCCTCTCCTAACAGTATAACCATAAGACTCTTTATTAGTCAGATATGGGCGAATCAGACATATATACCGGTGACTTCGCAAGCCCGGTGCATATTGTGGCTGCTCCCTTTCGCGGTGTGGCCACAGCCGAATAAATGCAAGTGAATATATTTGGGATGTAGTACTCGAGTCCAGTCTCGAACTCGAGTCCGGACTCCAGGCGTTTTTCTATCATTTCAGACTTGTCTTGGACTCGTTGGTATTTGGACTCGGACTTGGTCATTGGACTCGCCAAATGTTCTAGTTGGTCTCAACCAAGTCCAGGTATATATGCTTTTTTTTTCTCTTTCAAAACAAAACATTAATCTGGCTTGCTTGTTCAGAAAATGGGTAATGTAATTGGTTTAATTCCATCTAGAACAGGTATTGCCATTGGTCGCCTGGTAAATGCACAGCTGCGTCATATGCCTGGCTCTGAGTTTGCGCGCTGCATAGAGGCATACATCATTTTTATTTTGACCACAGATTCAATGTAGGCGAGTTGCATAATACAGTTTGGTTTTACCAAGTTCGTTTTCTTGAGTATTTCGCTTTTAAATACCTTATTAATGCCCATGCGCATTTTGCTTTAACTGTCATTTTTGATCAATTGCTTATCTATAACTTACAACGACAAATTTTCTGCAATAAACATGGAGCTTTTATTAACAAGACGAATAAAAATACGAACGATGAATAAGAAACAGAACGAATAAGAGCATAACGAATAAAGCCTGGAGGCACGGAATACACCTTGATGTAAAATAAAATAAATCAATTATACAAAAATTGAAAAAGTAAAATAAGCAAACACTGTGGCTATGGCTGGGAGATTTATCAGATTTTATCGATTAATTCGAATTTAATGTTTTGCCAAAATTGTATTTTTTATAAATTGAGGAATCATGATTTTGAAAATAAATATTACTAAACATTACAATTAGACACTTTGATAATAACAGTAAAGAGAAAAGAATGTTGCGCACATGCTTGACCGTTCACGTGTGATGCTCTCTAGGTGCCATTCACACAGAATGTGCTTTTGTGTTGACAAAGATGCGACACGGGCAGTGGAATAGGAAAAATGCAAGAAGATGGGAGTTATACATCTTTTAATAACTAGAGCGCCATGTTTTTAGAAAGCCGTTTCATGCACGAGATGCGAGCACAACAGTCAAACCCGTCCATGTTTACGTCTGATATTTCAGGTTTGCATCAGGGTGACAGGTTGAAAACTTATATTCATTGTTTTCAGAGCCTTTATAGTTAATAATAGTACTCTAGGTGTTATACCTTCAGTCATTTTGAATTGCCATAATATAAGTTTGTACAAGATGTAGTTGTAGTTCTTTTCTGCAAAGATATTTAGTGATTTGTTTAACATTTACATCACGATGACAACTTAATGTGTGGTGCACTTAGAATATACTTTTCTTTAACTAGAGGGTTAATAAAGAAAAAGTTGCTTGAATCATGTTGTAGTTACATTTTCAAGTTTAGTTAAAATCACACAAAATTGAGAATTGGTCAAATATTCTGATAAAATCAAGATTTTATTTTTTTTGCCATATTAACCAGCAAAAGAAACAAATAAAAACTGAACTAAATGAACACCTGTAACACTGTCTATATCTCCCATCCCCGGGGGATGTATATATTATATAGCACCTATATTATATGGCCAAAGGCAAACAGCAAACAAATGCATGTGTGGCCACACAAAGAGCTGATGGTGTTTACATGATACACAGCCTTGCTTGGGAGGGTTATATTGTACTGTGATTTCTTTAGGACAGAGGAAACTTGGTCCTGGAGAGCCGGTGTCCTGCAGAGTTCAGCTCCAACCCTTATCAAACACACCTGAAACAGCTCATCTAAGCATACTAGACACTTTCAGGCAGGTGTTTTGAGGCAAGTTGGAGCTGAACTCTGCAGGACACCGGCCTTCTAGGACTGAGTTTGGACACCCTGCTTTAGAACAAGTAACCAGTTCAAGAATGGTAACATGTTGATTTTTTTTACACTTATGTTGCCTGTTGCTTGTGATTGTTACACTATAATAAAAAATGCTGAAAAGTTGCACTTCAGCTTGTGACTTTAGTGAAATTGCTAAACCTAAAGTAGATAAATTAGTCTAATTTGATCCTACAGTATTGCTGTACATGCTTTTAAATCATTACAAATAATAATGCTAAATAAGTATCTTAGAATAGAAGATATACTGTCTCTCGTATCACATAAATGATCAATAGTTAAGTATGTGGTTTTGAGGAAGATTATTTTTTTCTTTCCCTGTTTTGACTGTCTCATTTGGACTTAGACTTGACTTGGACTCAAACCTCTTTGGTCTCTGACTCGATAGTCAGGGACTTGAACTTGTCTTGGACTCGATAAAGGTGGACTTGACTACTGCCCTAGAATATAACAACGAAGAGTCACTAGAAAGGCTTATTTAACGTTAACGGATCGCCAGGCAGGCGAACAGCAGTGACAGGCAGACACATATAACGGTGTCCTGTATGGAAAGATGTTTCCTAGCTGACAGTAATCCACTTTCACCTGTACAAGTGAACAACGCTGAGCATCGGCAGCTAATGAGGCGCGTTGGAGTGACATCAACACCCCTCTTCGACTGATTGGCTGAGGAGGAGCTGTCAATCAAGAACTAGTGGACCAATGATGACGCACGCTTAAGCCCGCCCTGATTTACATGAAATTATTACCACAACATTTGGAAAAGCAAGCGCAGACTGTAAAATATTTCAAGCGGTTTAAACTAATTATTATTTAATAACTAGTTCCACAGAAATTTTACATTCAGTCAATATCTGATTCAAAGTGTTATCTGAATTGCTATATTTCTTCAAGGAATGAAGAAAAAAGTCACCTACATATTGGATGGCCTGAGGGTCAGTAAATTAACAGCTAATTTAAATTTGTGGGTGAACTATCCCTTTAAAGCTCCAGTTGACAAACATTACATCTGTAATACAACTGCAAAATGATGTTTAAACTTTATTTAATTAACTAAGAAAAAACTAAACAAGCTAAACAAAATGTTAGCAAACAAACATTTACAAATATTATTACTGTTCACAATTACATATTTAAAATGAGGCAGAAGTAAAGAAAAACAGAAAAAAACAGAGCCAGGTGTTACAGTATATAAATTCAAATGAGGTCACCTTTATTTACATAGCGCTTTATACAATACTGATTGTGTTAAAGCAGCTTTACAGAGTCAAACAGGACAATAGTTTGTCAATAATGCAAGAGGACATTAACAAGTCATTTTTCCAGTTAAAGACTGTTCGTTGGTGATTCAGTGTTGTCATCATCCAGTTCAGCTCTCTTCCAAGAATGTCTGTGCAATCAGTCAAGTGTCCCCAAATAAGCAAGCCAAAGGCAACAGGGTCAAAGACCCAAAACTCCATCAGTGACAGAAATTGAGTAGAAAACATTTTGAGCAACCAGAATCAGTCCCGGGGCAGTTCTCCTCTGGCCAGACAAAACCAACATGGCGTGGTTTAATTCTAGCCTGCAACACAGATCAGATTGAGCAGAGGACTTGTCTGGTTCTTGTGGTCTTGTCCTGATCTTCGGAGTGGACCTGTCTCTGGAGCTCATCTAGCTGACATGGTCTCCGCTGACATTCAGAGCCGTCGAGTTCATCTCTATGTGCTGATCCACCATATGATCTGGATACGGACTGGGTGGCTACATTCAGAGTCTTTATAGTAGAATGAAACAGACAAATATAAGCAAAGATGCCACTGAGAACAGTAAAGCACATTATAATTGTAGTAAAAACTAAACATTTACACACATTACCTGGAATGAAAACAATAAACTCCTAGTCTTGAAAGTACACACAGTATGTATTTGCAGTGGAGCGGTCTGGTCACGAGCCAGTGTTTGGTGCCTCGGAAGAACTGACTGGGTTTCATCTGAAATCTTGCAATGATGACAAAGCACCAATGAAACCCTTGGCCACACCCTGATGGAGAAAGAAAAGTACGTTTTAAGTAAAAACATGAAATTATGCCTTTTAAAGCATTTACAATGTATCAATATCAATTAATACAATTTGTGATGAAACAGAAGTTGCAACATTGTTTTTTTGTTGGCACAAATCCATTGCACAACAGGGAGCATTGATGCTGACTGGATTTGTAATAGAAAATGTACATGTCGTATTATAGGGCTAAGTTACCTCAAATAGCATATAAAAATATAACGGTCCTAACTGTTGTTGATAAATACCAGTGACGTTTTACTAATTGATTGATCAGTTGTCCCAGTGTTTACTGAGCCAAAGTCTTTCCCTTTGCAGGGACTTTTATGCATGATCCACTGATTCTCTACCAAGGGAACTGACTGAGACGATTTTAACGGCCTTGTGAAATTATTCAATTGTTAATTTTCGTTCGGAACAATGAACTTCTCTTCGGAAGAGCCTTCACGAGACCAGACACGCTGTGTAACATTAATCCGTCCCGACGGCCCCGTTTGAAAAGAGCAACATGTCACCGTGTTGTAGTCACATTTAATGTCATCTTTTTACTTCACGGGACAATTGCAGAAGTTTACACAAGCAAAAACCCATTCAGTACTCCCATGTTAACTTCAAATGAGCGCATTACTGTGGTTTACATTGTTACACGGTTCATAGATTTCGGTTAATGTTAGTCGTATTAAGCATAACGGCTTATAAAAGAGAGAAAGACTGGCAATCTCTTCATATATTTCCACGTCCCGTAAACTCAAAAAAATATCACACAACATGCCAAAATTGGTTAAAATTAATTTATATCAACACAGCAAGTGTGCTTTGGTGAGTGAAATTCTTGAGCGTGCTCCAGACAGTGAAGAAACAATTTACATATAGACAGTACATACTTACAGACTTATACAGATGACAATGTGCAGAATACATTTATTTACATTTAGCAGACGCTTTTATCCAAAGCGACTTACAGTGCATTCAGGTTATACATGTTTTGTCAGCATGTGTGTTCCCTGGGAATCGAACCCACAACCTTTGCACTGCTAACACAATGCTTTACCACTGAGCCACAGGAACACTGTGTGTAACTATTTGTGTACTATTTAAGACATACTTACAAGTATCAATACACGTTTACACATTTTTCATTATGTACACATATATACACACAATAGTATGAAAAAAAAACAAACAGGCGGTGATGCAGCCGGTCAGGATGCTCTCCACAGTGCAGGTGTAGAAGGACCTGAGGATTCTGGGGCTCGTTCCAAACTTCCTCAGCCGTCTCAGGAAGAAGAGACGCTGATGTGCCTTCTTCAGCACTGCATCTGTGTGAGCAGACCATGTGAGATCCTCGGTGATGTGAACGCCGAGGAACTTAAAGCTGCTCACCCGCTCCACAGGTGTCTTGTCGATGGTGATGGGTGTGTGTTCTCTGCTCTGTCTCCTGTAATCCACCACCAGCTCCTTGGTCTTGTCGATGTTGAGTGAGAGGTGGTTCTCCTGACACCATTTAGTCAGGGTACTCACCTCCTCTCTGTAGGCGTCTCATCGTTGTCGGTGATCAGGCCTATCACCGCTGTGTCGTCGGCAAATTTGACACGTAAACACTTAAAACAAACAAAAAAAATAATAAAACATACGAAAAACTGAAACGTTTTCTCGGAGCTCGCAACACGGCTGCCATACTTGGCGCCATCTTCACTGTAAACCCAGATTTTGATTCAACTCAAAGAGATTGAGTACATATTACTTAAATGTGTCTAATTTATTGACATTACTTGTTAATTCTGATTAAGCTGAACTTTTTCTTGTCCTTTCTTATTGTAATTGAGTTTAAGTCCAATCAGTAGTGTCTACTCAAACAATCCTTTCTGAGAAACAGTCATATAAATATACTGTATGCTGCCTGTCATTGGCTATACATCACGTGTCAATGACTGAAGATAATGGCATAAAACCATCAGATTTAGTGCCATTCTGATATAAAAACATCAGCATACAGCACAGTAATCTGACACGCTTAAGATAAAGCATTAAGAGTGAGAGTAACACTAGCTGTTCTTCTTCTGTACTAAAGTTTGAACTTCACCGCAACAGAACCGTTCACCTCTGAAATGACTAGTAAAGAAGAGACGTTTCTTCAAAATGAAACCCAACAGCAGACCTGTCCTTTCAAAAAACTATGCTCGGACCTGCTGAAGGAGCTCGGAGTATCAGAGGAGAAATTACAAGCCACAGAGACACGGCTCAAATCTCTTGAAAACACTGTGCAAGAGCTGATGTCCAGGCTTGCTAACAGTGAAGCTCAGATTGAGAAAATCAAAACGGAAAACAGAGGTGAGACTAATGGTTTTTTATTAAAGACCTAAATGCTTTAATATTGTATACAAATGGTGTGCATGTTTTACTTAGAAATTGCTAGTACATCTCACAGAGAATTACCAAGAAATGCCAAGTAATACATTGACAAACATTACATTTTAGAAAGACTGAATAGCATTTTCTTGAAACATGTACTCCAAATAGTTTTTAGTAAGTAAGGCTTTATTTATATAGCACCTTATAAAAACAGAAGGCGATTTTTGTTTTATTTTCAACTTTTTATAGTCTAGGAGTATTATTTAACATTTGTTTGCATTGCTTCTGATCCAATTTTCAACATTTTAAAAAGTCATATGCTCTCTTCAGACAGACCTAAGGTGGCATTTTCAGCTTCAGCGCGGCCCGTTGGTTTTGTTGGACCATACAACACAGATTTAACACTGGTTTACAAGAATGTCATCATGAATGTTGGTGATGCCTACAAGCAGGCCACAGGTATTGTTAATCAACATGTTTTATATTTCTGAAAACACACTACCATAACTCATGTGTATATGTGTGAATTGGAGAATTGTCTTACTCTTTAACAGGGATTTTCACAGCACAGGTCCGGGGAGTATACTATTTCAGCTTCTTCTACCATTGTGCCGCTGATCAGCCGACACTGTTGGCCTTGCATAGAAATGGAAAACAAGTGGCAAGAACACAACATCACAAGAGTAGCTGTTACACAGAGAATGGAGGCAACGGTGTGACGCTGCTCTTAGAGAAAGGAGAGCAGGTCTATATTGTGCTCCGGAAGAACACAAGGATCTGGGATGACAGTAATTACTCAATGTTTAATGGTTTTCTTATCAATGCCATGTAAATAAAACACACCCTGAGAACAAACATAACATCTATGCAATGAGTTTACACGTTAAGGTGAAATATCAGGTGAATTAATACAGTCTTTCTTTGACAAAAATACAACATCAAAACAATCATCGATCAGCATTCAGCATAAAATCACCATAAAAAGTTAATTTACTCTTTTTGGTCAATACAACAAAATAAACAGTAAAAAAAAAAAAAAAAAAAACGTACTTGCCAAAAAAAAAACAAAAAAACAATTGTTTGTTTTTTTGGCACTGCTGTATGATTTTTACATGGCTTTCTTCAGAAATTGTTCCTTTCTTTTTTAGAAATGGTTCCTTCAGACACAAACTTTGAACTATAGTAATGTGCTGTTATAATAAGAACCATCACTCTAGATGGATGAACTTGAGCGATGTATGCTGAGTGATGGAGCATGATTATTAGTCCAAATATCATCATATATTCAAATGCTAAACTGTAAAATCATCCGCTGTTCATTTTAGCTAAACAATAATAATAAAAACAGGTTTCAGGACATTGTTTTAACATCTGCTGTGTTTTCTCTTCCATAGTTGAAATAATGAGAAAATAATGATTTTTAAGTTTTTGCATTAAACACCCTGAAATGAGAACATCTCTACTGTCTCTTGTTTTTAAAAGTCAATTCAAAAGTAAAACAAATATTGTTTACTTTTAAATACTCAATAATAATAAAAAGTGGATACTTTTTATTTTCACCAAATAATTATTTGGCTGGGCACTTTTAATTGAGTAATATATGACATCGTATCTGTATTTCAACTTAATTACAATTTCTCAGTGCATTTCAAAGCCTAACTTACTGCTGTGTAACATCAAAGTAATCACATGGTAAACCGATAGGAATTGTCTGCTTAATATAAAGTGTAACACTTTATTTACCAAAAAGTGCTGTCGGTCCTGTTACACATTTGCACTTACATTAACAAAAAGTGTTGTTACCAATGTGCTGTTACACATTTGTACTTACACATACCATTCAGAGAGTTGTTTCATATGTGTAGTTACACAAGTATTAAATCAAAATGGCGTTTGGTCTCATGCTGTATCGCGTCTCTTGTCAGTGTCGGGCGCTTGCTTGGCCATTTATTGTGATTAACAGGGAAGTGTGTTCAGCTGAATTGGAGTAGTGTTTTGTTAGATGGGTATAAAAAGCGTAGTTTACCGCGGCAGCCTTCGCATGAAGACTTCCTCATGAGAAGACCAAAGAGTGTAAAGACCATCGACTCTACCGAGCAGGGACCCGGATACCCGGATATTTGGATATAAGGATATCCTTATATCCAAAGGATATAAGTATTTTTATATTTTATTAAATTGTAGGTATTTTCTTTAGTTTTAGTTTTAATAAATTGTATTTATTTTAGTAACGTTACTTCAACATACTACATGGAAATGAAATCACATATATATATATTTGGGTGTTTGTCTTAGTGTCATGTTAGAATCATTTTTATACTCATACCTTTTGTTGTTTTAATATTTTGAAATGTTTTTAGCTTTATTTTTTGTTTTCATTTAGATGTTTAGTTTTGAAATGTTGTTGTATGTATTTGTCATTTTATTTAATTTCTAAATTTTCTTAAATGTGTCTATATAATATTTATAGACTTTTAACTTAGTTTAAGTTACTTTTTCTTATTTGTAAGTCGCTTTGGATAAAAGCATCTGCTAAATGACTAAAAAGTAAAAGTAAAGTAAATGTATTAGGGACACAATATAAAGTGGGACTAAATAAATAAATAAAATAAAATAAAAGCAATTAATGCCCTGAGTATACACATTTCTGCTAAGGTAACTTTTTACATATTTTATTTAGATGAATTTCTTAATTTTGAATATAAAGAGAGCTTTTGTATGTAGAACATGTCTTGTCCCTTATCTCAAGAATCAGCGAGATTTGATGTACTGTGTCCTTTACTAATATTGGCACCCTTGATAAATATGAGCAAAGGCAGTTGTGAAAATAAATCTGCATTGATATTCTTTTGATCTTTCATTCAAAAAAGCACAACATTTTAACCTATCATTGAAGTAAAACAATTGAAGGTGGGGAGAAAATCTCATGATTAAATAAATATTTGTTTCTCCAATGCTTATTGGCCACAACTATTGGCACCTCCAGAAATGATTATGAGTAAAATATATCTGACTAATATATATTGACATTCATATTTACATTTTTAGCACATCCAGGGTGAAAAGGAGCATGAGATTGTCCAGCCATGACTTCTGTTCCACATGACTATAAATATGAGGAACACAAAGGCCAAATTCCCTCAATCATCCATCACAATGAGAAAAAACAACAAATATATTTCTGATGTACAGAACAAGATAATTGAGCTTCACAAAATAGAAAGTGGCTGTAAGAAAAGAGCTAGAGCAGTGAAAATTCCCATTTCCACCATCAGGGCAATAATTAAAAGTTCCAATCAACTAAAAATTGTACAAATCTGCCTGGAAGAGGACGTGTCTATATCGTCCTAATACACGGTCAGAAGGAGAGTTTGAGTGGCTAAAGACTCTCCAAGGACCACAGCTCGAGAATTGCAGAGATTAGTTCAGTCTTGGGGTCAGAAAGCCTAAATAATAATACAAAAAGATATCAAACAGCCCTTAAATCACCACATGTTGTTTTGGAGGGTTTCAAGAAAAAGTCTCCTCGCTCATCCAAAAACACTCCAGCATATTCAGTTGTCAGACATGACTGGAACTTCAAATGTCCCTTGCTTCTATGGTCAGATGAAACAAAAAAAAAAAAGCTTTTTGGCAGCAAACCCACCAGGTGGGTTTAGTACAAACAGAGATAAAAAGTATCCCATGCCCACGGTAAATCGAGGGGTGAGAACCAAAAGGGCGTAAGTGACATTTTGGGCGAAATGGAGATCAAATGAAAGCTCTTGATGAGCTCTTTTTACTGCCAAAAAGGACACAAGTGAATTCTTAATAATTTTGGAGTTATTCATTAGAAACCAAAATATTTAACACTGAACATGCTAAACCAGTTGGTGCCAAAATATAAATGTATTGTGGCAAAAGCCTGTGGATAGTGTGTATGTGTTAGATATATCTGTGTTGTTTAACATATTTAATTATTGCAGGTTTGCATCATATTCTGAGTTTGCATTTCACTGTTTTAATTCATTTTGATGAATACTGAATCTGTTTTTTGCGAGTGGGATGAATTAATACACATTTACGTTTAGTCTTGATTAGATCTACAGTAAGATCATGTTCACACGGCGCACTGTCAGTCAATAAATGGAAAACAAGTAACTGCCTTTACTTAAAAAAAAAAGTAAATTAAAAAGCAAAGCGTTACTTTACTAGCTACTTGAAAAAAGTAATATTATTACGTAACTCGCATTTCTTGTAATGCATTACCCCCAACACTGCATGTGACTCCAATGGAGGATAGTCCACAAGATATTGGGCCATGAGATGTTCAGTTTGACGCCCTTAAAACACTTAATTTAGATTTTATTTTTATTTCATTTATCTTGAGATGTTTTAAGTTTAAATCTCAGCTCAGTGAAGCACTTTAAGCACCAACACTTTTTCAGTAAATTACCTTTCTTGTAGAATTGTGCTTCAAATAAAGAACTTTGTTGACCAGATTGTTAGTTAATCATTTATTAGTCAATATTGCCTATATGAAAATGTGGGTGCACCTAAATTTTGTGCTGCTGCACCTAAGAAAACAAGTGCAACCAGAGCAGAAAGTTAATCTAGAGCCGTTTTAAAGTAGAATTAATGTGTATATCTGACCCAATTTGTCTGTAGCAGAGTTGACAGATTTTACAATCTTACAAGTTTAAGATCAGCAAATATAGAAGATATCACATGTGACGTGTGTTCTATGAAAATAAAAAGAAGAACTGTTGTATTTGTTATCACTATTTCAACCCATGCCTGCACATTACATGAGAAATGTATGCATCATATTATTTTATCAAAATAAGATAACTACAATCTCTTACGTTTGTTTTTTTAATCGGCACAGTTACATTTCATGTGATTTTAGGATTTACTGTGTGAATAAGCAAGTCCACCAGATCTTCTTACTCTGCACGGCTTGATATTCCTTACATTTTCCTTAATGCCTAGTTTATTTGCAGGTTTTGTCAATAACTATATCTACTCTTGAACACGAGATGGAGACATGATTTCACATGTTTTCATTAAGCGGCATTAAGAATAGTCTTGCAGGGATAGTTAAAACGAAAATGAATTTACTCACCCATTGTTCCAAATCCATACGATTCCTTTTATCTTCGGAACACAAATGAAGACTCATGTTAATGAAAGCTTCGAGATTTCTCTTCACTGATTTACACAAAACTTCAGCTCGAATAAACTTTTCAAAAAATCATAAGGACAAGTGTAATTCGCATGAATCGAGCAGTTCAGTTTAAGTCTTCTGAAGAGACACGGTCGCTTTATATGATGATAAACTGATTTAATTCACGCTTTTATTAAGAAATAGACGCTGGTATAAACTCATGAGCGGGACGTCAAACGTGCTTACCTGACGCGCGTTACGCATGCGCTTTTAATCACCAGCAACAACAATTCAGTTATTTTATTTTATTTGCGCCAAGTAAATACGATTGAGTTACCCTACTTGATGTTCTCTTTATGCAATTTTATCACCGTAAACCTAAAATGTCTGCTTTCTGTCTTTGTTTTCCTATTAACCTCATGCCTGTAGCTGCATTTGCATGCTTTGACTTTCTCTGTAGAATGGTAGAGTATTTAGGTTATAATGCCTGCATGCTATTGGCCAAACCTACTAGTTACAAACTAGGCAGATTAGCAATCCAGAAAAAGAGGACGCATGGTCACCATAAATAATGTTTAATATGTGAATAAAACCGAATGGTTAGGCATTTACTTTCTATTCTTCTGTAATGTATTTCAACTGCTGACCACCAGATGGAGACTTTTAACCTTTTTTCATAAACTAACGGTATTGTGAATAGTGAACTGTGTATGAGAAATAAAACACAAAGCATTTTTGAAATCAGTGAATTTACTAAAGCGATGTCACAGTGTCACAGTCTCAATATGATTAGTTATTGGAGATGAACTATGACAGTAAATTGAATTGTATGTGGCGCTGAATAGACAATGAATAAAGAATAATACATAATAATAGCTGAATTGTTATTGATCAACTATAAAGCTCGAGTAGATCCTGAAGGTTTCAGTGTCTCTGCATGCAGCTGATGTTAGGAGTAACAGTGGAAAGAGTGACTGAGACAGATGGGAGGGACTGCACGCCTCTCTCTCCCTCCACCAGCAAACTAACTCCAGACTGGGAAACACTGACTGAAGCGACGGTGTCCTCGTGTGTGTGTCTGGATGTTCAGAAACACAGAGAGAGCGATGTAGTCACTCCTGACGGCCGCGTGGATCATGGTGAGTCCAGCCCTAGACTGTTTACATTCGACATGAAACATTTAGAAAGAAACGAGTGTAAAATAGAGAAAACACGGGCGTTTCATCTTAAAGAGACAGTAACAGAAGAGCTGCGATAGCTGATACAAAGTTGCAACATTAACCTGTTAAAATACGAACTTATTTGTTTCTGCTGAATGTGCTTGAATTAATGCTACTTTGTCCAGTGTGGGTTTAGAGTCTTCTTTCAGAAAGAAAGCAACCGGTCTCTCTTTGTTTGAAACGACAGAATGAATATGTGATCCTTGCAGAAATATTAACGGTCATGAAATTCCATTGCTACGTATTGTTATTGTTGGAGAACTGTTTGTATATTAGCCATGTTATCAAACTAAATACATGACATGATAAAAATATTCTGAAAGCAACTGATTGGAAGGGAACCAGTATTGGCGTTCTTCAGTCTACCTTGCTCATATTAAATGCAGTGATTATATTAGTGGAAATATGGTTACCATGGTAAATGTGAACAGGACAGCGGTGAGTAGGAAAGAGCTGGCGGTGGGAATCCCCCCCTCATCCCATCTGAGCTCATGAGGAAACTCTGCATACACCGATCTGGAACAAACCGAGGACTCTGTTCATGACTGTGTGTTTCATATAGAATATAATAGAGTAGAATATAATAGAATAGATTAGATTAGAATGTAATATAATGTGAAGTCAAACTAATATAATTGAATAGTTAGATACAAAACAGTTGAGTGCAATAGAATTAAGTGAAGTTAAACCAATAGAATATCATTTTTTTTAATAGAATAGCTGAATATTCAAGTCTAATGAGAAAATTATATAATATAACTGCATAGTTGAATATGAGTAAATTGAAACTAATAGAACAGAATAGATGGGGAAAATGATCAATGGATTGAACAGAATTGCAATGATTAAAAAACTGAGTAGGAGTGAAATAAAACACATTGAATTTAATATTTTTTCACCAACCAACAAGTGCGAGTACTTCTCTGTGGCTTTCACATGAATAGAAGGTGAGGGCGGTACTCATTAGAAGAGTGAAGTTAAAAGAATAAGAAGGAGATAGCTGAATAAAATAGGTATGACATGAGATAAATATGCAATAGAAATATGGAATTCGAAGTGAAACTGAATTGCATAGTTGAATGAAATAGAATAATAGTAATTCAATTCAATTCAAGATTATGTGTATAGCGCTTTTTACGATAAAATCATTGCAAAACAGCTTTATAGGGAATTAAGTCTGTACAATATATTTATATATTGTAGAAACTTAATATATTTAAGTTCTGAAAAAAATTGGTTAATGCTGTCTACTGTCTGAGGGGTTGCATCATCTCTTCTCAGGTGTTCGGTCATCTCGGATCATTTAAGGGTTGGATCCAGACTGAGCCTGTGTAATTTATAGTTACAGAAACAGAGAAACAAATGGAGACATAATTAGTGTAGATGTTGTTCCAGCCAAGAATAACCCTGGATGAAATTATCGGTTCAAGCTAAAGCATAATAATGTGCGTTTGTTCAGATATACCTGCAGTACAAGATTGTGAGATGCATTATATGAATGCTTGGCTAAAGAGATGCGTCTTTAATCTAGATTTAAACAGAGAGAGTGTGTCTGAACCCCGGACGTTATCAGGAAGGCTATTCCAGAGTTTGGGAGCCAAATATGAAAAAGTTCTACCTCCTTTAGTTATTACCTTCTTTTGCTATCCTAGGTACTACCAAGAGTCCAGAGTTTTGCGACCTAAGAAATAAATATTTTTTTGGAGTGTTGAGAAAATATAATAGAACAGAGGATTGAATTTTTTTTTTTTTTTTTTTTTTTATAAATGAGGAAAGTTGAACCAGTAGAGTAGAATAATTGAATAACATAGACGAGTAAAAAAAAATACAAGAGTAAAGTTAGAATAGAATAAAATAGAATAAAGTTGTGGAGGTTTAAAGTGAAACTTAGATTTGCATAGTTGTATACAAGTAAAGTGAAACTGGTAGAATATAATAGTTGAATAAAATAAAATTGAATAGAGTCAACTAAAATAATACAAGTAAACTGAAAGTCATAGAACACATAGTTTGATCATTTTAGGAGTGAAATAAATAGAAAAGAAATGTGAATATAAAATAATTCAATACAATAGAATGAAAGGAAGGAAGTTAAAGTAATTGAGTAGAATAATTGACTAATAATAGTTGACATTTTTTAATTAGGAATAAAGTGCAACAAATAGAA
>CM049819.1:47793967-47833967 GCA_027422435.1 Schizopygopsis pylzovi | reverse complement strand
GTGTGTTTGATCACAAACTCTCCGTCTAAAAGTGTGTGTTTGATCACAAACTCTCCGTCTAAAAGTGTGTGTTTGATCACAAACTCTCCGTCTAAAAGTGTGTGTTTGTCGATTGCATGGGTTTTAGTGATGTTTTCTCTAGTCAGAGAAATGCAGGACTGTTTTGCAAATCAAAAATGTAACGTTAGCGTGGAAAAATAGCGATTTTTTAAAAACGTTTCAATTAAGAACATGGTAGCAAATATATATGTACAGGACTGTGTAGAGCACAAAACAAGACTGTCGTCATTTTTTAATAAATTATTTAAGCCGAAAATACTCTCTGGATGATCTGGCCACAATGTGTTCTGGTACCCCTTGGTTTCAAGTAAGCTCGAGAAAATGCTTGGTTTTAAGGGGTATCTACCCCGTCCCCTTACCCCTCGATCAAAACCAGAACTAGCCCTTACTCTCACGTGAACGCGCTAAACTAAGGGGAAGGGGTAAGACAGAGAAATGGGATTCAGCCTAAAGACATTTATAATGTTACAAAATATTTATATTTCAAATAAACATTCTTTTGAACTTTCTATTCATCAAAGAATCCTAAAAATGTATCACAGTTTCCAGAAAAATATTGTGCAGCACAATTGTTTTCAACACTGATAATAATAAAAAATGTTCATTGATCATAAATCAGCATATTATTATGATTTCTGAAGATCATGTGACACTGAATACTGGAGTAATTATGCTGAAAATACAGCTTTAATAAATTACATATTACAATATACTTACATAGAAAACAGCTATTTTAAATTGTAATAATATTTCACAGTTTTGCTATTTTTACTGTATTTTCGATCAAATAAACGCAGCCGTGGTGAGCAAAAGATACTTCTTTTCAAATCTAACCGATCTCAAACTGTAGTTATTTGAATGCAGTGTTTATAAGATAACACAAGAACACACATGATGTATTTAATGTGTTGAGCAAGTATTGACTTATAAGTGTGTAAACTGTGTTTCTGGCCTGAATGAGGGTTTTCTTTAGTAGGAGATACGACGAGTCACATTTAAGTTCCGAAGTTCCTGATCTTCGAATAGAAACCGCTTGCACTTCCACTTCATTCATGATTTAATACAAAAGAAGCTGTTGGAGCAGATGTTTCTGTGTGTGGAGTTCCTCTTAGAAAGAGGAAATAGTTCCTCATGAATCCTTTTTCTAGCTCTCTTCCTCCAGTCATCGTCTATCTTGCTCTCTTTCATCTGCCTACATCTGGATTCTATCATTCTGCTCTTCAGCAGTCTCTCTCTCTCTCTCTCTCTCTCTCTCTCTCTCTCTCTCTCTCTCTCTCACTGTATCTCTCTCTCTCTCTCTCTCTCTCTCTCTCTCTCGCTCTCTCTCGCTCTCTCTCTCTCTCTCACTGTATCTCTCTCTCTCTCTCTCACTGTATCTCTCTCTCTCTCTCTCTCTCTCACTGTATCTCTCTCTCTCTCTCTCTCTCTCTCTCTCTCTCTCTCTCTCTCTCTCTCTCTCTCTCTCTCTCTCTCTCACTGTATCTCTCTCTCTCTCTCTCACTGTATCTCTCTCTCTCTCTCTCTCACTGTATCTCTCTCTCTCTCTCTCTCTCTCTCTCTCTCTCTCACTGTATCTCTCTCTCTCTCTCTCACTGTATCTCTCTCTCTCTCTCTCTCACTGTATCTCTCTCTCTCTCTCTCTCTCTCCCTCTCTCTCTCTCTCTCTCTCTCTCTCTCTCTCTCTCTCTCTCTCTCTCTCTCTCCCTCTCTCTCTCTCTCTCTCTCTCTCTCTCTCTCTCTCTCTCTCTCTCTCTCTCTCTCTCCTCTCTCTCTCTCTCTCTCTCTCTCTCTCTCTCTCTCACTGTATCTCTCTCGCCGACACTTCCGTTAGGAGCCGCTGGTGTTATATTGTGCTTGAGGTTGTGCTGTGGATGTGCATTCTTATTTACGTCATTACAGAAGTTTGATAAAACAGATGAAGACCTTTCTAGCTAATATTAATATTTCATGAACCTCCTCCCAACCTGATGCGCAGAATGACACATCTTCCTAATCGAACTACTTAGATTGTCAGTCTTAAGGATGAGTTCTCAGTGGGTACTGACACAGAATGTGTTTAAAACGAGTGTATTTGATTCTTAGAACAACAGTTTTTAGAACAAATCATGCAGCAGTTACTCTCCCTCATGTTATTACAAACCAGAACAAGTTACTCAGAAAGTGTTTCGCTAGTATTTCATGATGTGAGTGAGAATGAGTTCGGTTGAGATCAGAATAAATAGTACTATGAAAATCTGAAAATAAAAACATCTAGCATTGTCTATTCTTTTCTAATCTATCTACTTGTTCTCTCTTTATTTATTATAAAACATAATAATACCTTGACCCTCCAACACTAGCTCTCTTTATTTTATTTATATTCTAAATATACTTAAATAAATACTGTAAATGCCAGAGGACATGGAATATACTGCATCTTTGCTTTGTGGAAAAATCAGATTTTTTTTTTCTGGACTGTGACGGCACCCAATTGTGAAAAATGCAATATTAATAACTGAACTGACTTTCAGTTTTATATTTTCAGTTTTCATTGTAATTTTAACATTTTAGTCATTTTTGATGTGCTTTTGTTATATTATTTAGTTTGTTTAAAACTATTATAGCTTTATTTTTTATATAACTAGTTTAGTTAACAATACCAGCACTGAGAGCACATGTTCTGCAGCATTCACTGTAGCTCAGTAGTTTTACTTTAACAGTTGACTCATCGTTCAGTTTTAGGCAGTTTATCAGAAACATATCTGCTTACTGAAATCTCCTCTAGACCTGTTTCTCTTTCCAAAATATACAATTAAAGAAATGGTTTATGTGTTCTCAGTGTTTCAGTGTTGAATGGAGTTTGACAGCAAGTATACTGTCTTGATCATTGTGTGCTGTATTTCAGTTAGACACAAGTTATAAGATATAGAGCTGATGCAAATACAATTCTGTAAAGATAACTGAAATATAATACTAGTGTTTTTCTTCTTACACTGGGCAATATGTTTAGCTATTTCTCCGGACTGATTTCAGTATGTGCATTCGTTTATCCTCATGTGACTTGTTCACCGTTTGGTCCTGAAATCATAGTTTTTTCTTCCTCATTTTGTCTTTAATTTTGTTTTTCTTGCATTCTTTTTCATTTGACTTTCTTTCCTGCCATTTTCCTTCTCGGCTTGTTTTTCTTTCCTCCCCCTCCTCAGCACCCCAAACACGCTGGCCTTCCTGGCTGACTTTCTCTCTCTCTTTCCCCTCGTCTTCTGTTTATTCCACTCATCGCTCACTGAGTGGGAGACTTCAGAGAGCATAATATGTGTTTTGTGAAGATGCTTCGGTATAATTGTTGTCAGATGATATTTAGAAGCAGTTCCTGAGAGACGTAGTGTTTAAGCGGAGATGGAGAAAGAGTGAAGAAATAAACGAGAGAAAAATGTTCAGAGTTGCTATGACGACAAAACAGCAGTAAAGTAAACATTAGTCTCTCTCTCTCTCTCTCTCTCTCTCTCTCTCTCTCTCTCTCTCTCTCTCTCTCTCTCTCTCTCTCTCTCTCTCTGTGTGTTGGTCAGGCCGTGTTTCTCAGGATGGCTTCAAGCTCGTGTCAATGGGCCTCATTCATAAAACACAAGCAGACAAATTTTATTTAACCGTCTCACTAAATTCAGTGCAACAATTTATGAAAGTCTCACACACACACACACACACACACATATATATATATTTACATTTACATTTAGTCATTTAGCAGACGCTTTTATCCAAAGCGACTTACAATTGGGGAATACATAAAGCGATTAATCTCGAAGAGGCAAACATACAGAGGAAGTGCCCCTAACACCAAGTCTCAGGCATTGTTCAAATAAGTACAAGCTAGCAAGGGAAGGAGAGAAAGATAAAGAGAAAGATGAAGATTTTGAAAAAGATATTTTTATTTTTATTTTTTATGATGAAGTCAAGTAGAGTTGAAAGAGATGAGTATATATATATATATGAAATGTTTGAAATGTTGTTGAAAGAAGTTTCTTCTGTTCATCAGGACTGCATTTATAAATGCAAAACACAGTAAAAACTGAAATATTGTGACATATTATTACAATTTAAAAGAACTGAAAACAGTTTCATAGTAGTACTAATATTCATTTATTATTATTATTATCCTAATAACAGAATATTGTATATATAGACAAACAGATAACAAGTAACTTGTAAATAAGTTGTTACAGTAAATCAGTAAACTGTTACTATTAAACTGATTTATTAAAATTAAATTACTAATTTTAATATTGCCTTTCCATATTTCCGGGTTTCTCAGAAATGGAAGTATTCATAGTTTGGGTAAACTTCTATAGTGGTGAATGGGAGACTGCATTGGGTATATACTGTATATTTTTTTGTGTGTTCACATTTGCTCAAATAGCAAAAGAAAAACTATACAATAGTGTTTTTACAACTTTCAGAAAGAGAAAAAAAACTAATAGAGAGTTTGATAACGGCAGTCAGAAGAGAGAACGATGTCTGATTTACCATCACTCCCACAGCCACTGAATTAGAAACACCTTCACGGCAGTGTTAACTAGGTTTTTGATGCAAATATATAATACAAAGTATAGTGTATGCAAATGCATTTTTTTAAAACTGAAAATACACAAAACAATGCAAGATTCAAAATGCTGATGACTGCGCAATTCGTCATCACAGTCTGTGAAATGTGTTTACTGAAAAAGTACAAATTTTGGTAGCATTGTTTATTTTAGTCAGATATCTACTCCCCGACACAGGTGTGCGTTATTCAGACAAGACAGAGTTTCTGAATTCAGTACCATTGTTGAAAAGGTCTAAAAGCTAAAACTTAAAGAAGTTTAAGATGCTCTCTGGAACACAAAACAGGAAGGAAGAGAAGAGCAAGCTGTCGGCTGTGATGACTAACATGTGAATGGTCTCATCAGCTTGTGTTGATATAATCTGTGTTTCAGGGTTCAGAGGCAGTAGAGGACTGCGTGCAGGGGGCGCTATCTTCCCTCTACCCTCCTTTTGAAAGCACCGCTCCTCCTCTCCTCTCTCAGGTGAGACCATCAATCTCTCCTTTCTCAGTGTTTCAAGTTTTCTAACCGATAGGGTTGTTGGTTTAAAATTCCCATAAACTTCCATTGAACATATCTGACTGTAACTCATCTTAGATTTCAAGTTACGTCTACCAAATTCAGCACAATACCTTATTATGGTTTCCCTTGTAGAAGACAATCAAATGTCAAAAAAATATATACTTTTACCTAGAAAACATTTTTTTTCCCAATGCAACCAAATTTAAAATCTATTTAAACTCTTAAATATTTAAAACTGCCTAAGCCGTTCAGCTCTGAATCACAGTTATCATTGCTTAATTATTAAAATTGCATGGACTAAATAACATTTTTACTTCATGTCTTCAGCAAGAAAACAATCAAAGTCTTCCTTGAGCATTTTTTCTTTACTGTGTGTTTTGTGTCATGTAGGTGTTCTCCGTACTCGAGTCCACCTATCAGCACGACAGCTTGAGATATCTGCTGGATTTCTTCGTTCCTGCCAAACACCTTCTGCACAGATTACAGCAGCATGCATGTGTAAGTGTTCACTTATTAGTGGTGGCTGCTAAGGCAAGTACCACTATTACTGTTGATCATACTTTGGATTAAATAGGTTACTTTTATTGTAACCTTAACCTTGGAGGTTTGTCCTTAACAATTGAACCTGTTTGTTGAGGAGAAGTGAGCTATTACTTTAAGTCATTGAATTAAGGATTTTTAATCCTTTTTAATTAATTTAATGAATTTTTTGAAAATCTAATGTAAACTAAAGGAAGGACCTGAGCCATTCCCACATTCAATTTCTCACAATACTTTGGGAAACCCCCAGCAACCACCTATAAATTCTTAGAAATCACTTGTAAATCATATTTGAAATTCTAAAAAGCTACTAACCAATACCACTCTTATTGCCACTTACTGCAGTAAAACCACTTAGCACTTTTCCCTTACACACATGTTTGTCACTCACAAACAGGGAAAATGTTCACTATGAAACTCTCTCAGACTTACATAAATACATGACACACACACACACACACACACACACACACACATTCTCAGCCGGCTCTGTTTTCATTGTCTCTACCAGAAGCTGCCAGGGACAAGAGCCTCAGTTTGAGTCATGGCTGTAATTTTTACCATATGTGTGTGTGAGAAAAGAGAGAGACGAGGGCCTGAGAAAGACTGGAGGAGTGTACGCTTGAGAAATGGGGGAGGGATAAACAGACCGAACACTGGGGCACATTGAGAAAGTGGAAAGAAAGGGAGTATCAAAACAAGAAAAATGGGGGCTGTTCACTGGAGGAAGAATGAATATGATTTCACAATCACTCTTCAGATGCGATGAAGACTTTTATGTATTTTAAAATGACAGTAAATGACGTACCATAAAACAGAGGTTGGGGTTTTAGAAAAAAAGAAAAAAAGCAGGATGATTATGATGTAGGAGGGGAGGGGCATGGATTCCTGATCACGGTCCTGTGAGTGGGCATGGATGAGGGGGGGATTCATGTCATAGGATAATTGAGACTGTATGCTGAAGAGAAAGCATTTGAAACTACACTGAGATTTGCAGGTTTTCAGGTAAGTAAACACTTTCAAATGGAGGATATATATATATATATATATATATGATCAATGTGGTAGATACATGTGTAATTTGTATCATTATTCAATATTTAATGAAGCACACAAAGTTGAGGTAATGAGCCACGTTGCACTAGCCAAGAGGAATCCTGAATGTGTTGTTATTTTCAGCTTCTCAGCAGTAGAGTTCTAGATACACTAGTGGACATGCCTATAATGACATTTCTTAAGTATCTACTTAATTATTAAACTTCAAATGTGTACTGATTGGCTGTGGTTGTGTTGCGTAATTTTGTTTGGAATAAGGTTGTTACATTACCAAAATTTTAGATGACACAAGTCATCACAATTCTTGTGAGTTTCACAATTCTTAATTTCGATACCACAGCAAAACTATTTAATAAAGAATACTAGCCTAATTACTTTAATTAATTTAATCTTATTTAAGACAAGTAAACAGTCAATAATGAAATGAGCAATAGGACAAATAAATACAATAGAACAAAGATACAGATGAAATAAGCAAGTTTTTCCATGTAGGTGTATATTGCAAAATAAATAATACATAAAATAAAACATTGTATGTCTTCACTCTACGAATCAAATATACAATGAAAACCCCACAAAAATTGTTCTGTCAATTTATTTTTATTTTGTTGTTTGATAATATTAACTCCATACAGTAACGGGTATATTAGGCTGCTGTCACTTTAAGACCTAATGCATGGATGCGGTATAATGTATTGACACACTTCCATTTCTTTCCAATCCCAAATATTTATATTCACCTAAGACATAACCAACTGTGACTACATTAATACTACAGGCATTTTCACATATATTTGTGTATTTGACTGATAAGGCACAGGAAAATAAAAAATAAAATCTAAATAACAATTCAGTACTGACGCTGTGTGACCGGCAGCTTTCTGTGCATGTGCTTTAGGTGTGTGTGCATAGAAGATTGTCTTTCAGAACAGCATGCTTGTACCAAATTGAGAATGTTATTGCGTTTTATTTTGCTTGAATGATTTAAAATCATTTGAGTTAAGTATAAAGTGCAAAGCTTAAAACTGCATGACAAAGCAACACTGCAATGTCATGTGAGTAAGATGATAAAGACAATAATCTGACATCTCTACTGGTTGTCAAATTATTACCAGTTTATCATGACTACCAGTATAATGGCCTGCCCTAGTATTGGGTGTATTCCACTGTTTGAGTGTTTTAACATTGTGCAACAAACTGGAATAAATGTGGGCTTGTGTTAGTCTACTATGACATTAGACAGACTATCTTTGTAACAATTATTTCTGTCTCTTTCTCAGTCTCAGTATCTGGGCTGTCTCTTCTTGCACTCTGGTTGGCCACTATGTTTGGAAGAGAAGGTAGTAGTACAGCTCTCTACTTTGGACTGGAGACTCCTACGTAGTACTGACTTCTACCTACAGGTGGTCCCCTTCTCAACACGTTGTCCTCGCCTTGCTCTAAAGTGTCTTGCACCTGGTGGGAGGAATGTACAGGAGGTCTTGGTGCCAGAGTCACAGCATCCGCTGGTGTTTACTTCAGAGTGGCTACATTGCATCAACAAGGAGCGTGGCTGCAAGAGAGAAGGTAAGACAAAAATGTAGGGATAAGAAGACCAATTGTTATGGTAGATGGTAGAGAAATGAGAGCAAGGAAATACTATCCAATGGTAGAAATAAGGTGCATGTTTAAAGCAATGTCTTAAGTTTGTGTTTGACTTTTTAGAATGATACACAGAGTGGAACATCTTCCTCTTACTCAGTTCTTCTCAAATTCTCTTGCCATTTAGGTGGAGGATGTTTAGACACCTGCCTGGTGAGTACATGTGACGGAGTGGTCCGTATTCCATGGGAAGAGGTGGTATATCCCAAACTCCTCCACAATCCATCTGATCCTCTCCAAGACAATCCTGACCAAACTGACTTGTCATCAGGGGGTTTGGGACTTGGTCAGGGCAGCTCTTCAGGGGAGCATGATTCCTGGTCCTGGGATGAAGAGGATGACTTGCCTCCAGATGGGAACGAGGCGGAGATTGAGGCTGCCTTAGAATCCCTGCGCAGAAGCAGTGGAGGTCATCTTATAGCTGACGGTGCTGGAGATTATGTTGAGCTGCTAGAGCCCAGAGGAGGCCCAGATGGTGGTGCTGATCCTAAACAGCGCTATCTGGAGATGCATGGAATATGTAAGACCAAAACTTTGCCCCTGTGTAGGAGGGGTAAAGCAATACGACTACGAAAGGGGAAGGGGAGAGGGTATGGGAAGACTGAAACTGGTGCTAGGGCTGGAAGTCTAGTACGAAGGGATAGCAACAACAACGGCAAGGATGGTGTAGTTTCCTGCAGTGACTTGGCTATCTCACGCCCCTTGCCTCGTGTCATTGATTTGGGTCGCCAAAGAAGGTCATATTCCCCTTCATTCCAGGTTTCTGATGAAGTTGCTAGAGACCCAGTAGGTCTCGAATGGAGATCTCGTTGCATGGACGGTCTGGCCAAAGAGAGGAGGCCAGGGGTAGGAAAAGAGAGAGATGGGACAGGGGGTACCCTGCCCTGGGAAGAGGGTCAACGAATGAAATGTTCCAGCAGGCAATGTTCCACAGATGATAATGATGTGGCTAAGAACAAAGCAGAGAGTCTGGAAGACAGACAACAGGACCACAATCAAAGATCACGCTGTGGCTGTGATGATAAAACGTTGGCCAGCACTTTAGACAGTAGACATGAGTTTGCAACACTAGCAAATCCCTCCACTTCTGCAGATAATGGAGCTGTCCCTTTGGCTGTATATGGAGAAACAGAAGACATAAACAAGAAATTGGCTGGAGAATCTAAGACACGGACAATGTCTCTACAAGATTCTTCCCTGAACAATGCATCTGATTCATCAGGTTGTGCACAAAGCAGGACCAAACACTCAGACAATACTAGTAAAGAGAAAACAGATAAAAGTTTGCTACCATCAGGTACTGTAAGCACCACTGAAGACAAGTGTCCTGGAAAGTCAGATAACATTATTTGTCCCAGAGGAAAAGAAGTAAAAACAGGTGGATTTAGAGCACCCAGGTATGGTTAAGTAAATGTGAATTTCCATTGCATAGTTGATGGTAATTGTTTTAATTGTTTGTACAAAAACTTTTTGTATGTCTTTATAGTGGGTATGCTATTCCTTTTATGGGCAGTACTGAGCACAACAAGATGGTGCATCTTGTTGTGCTCAGTACTGCCCATAAAAGGAATAGCATACCCACTATAAAGACATACAAATAGTTTTATCACTAAAAAGGATTAATGTGCCTTTCTACAGGAGGAAAAGGAAAGCCAAAGGAGGCAAAGGGAAGACCAAATCCAATGGCCGTGTCCAACATAAAGGCAAGGGTGACCAAATTCACTCAAAGAACCCGTCCAAAGCCACCCAACCGATCAACCATTCTAGCCAATCAGAGGAGGCTCCCAAATTATCCAAAGATTGCAATGGCTGTGTAGCAGCCAATGACACAGAAACAGATGCACAGTCAAAAGCCAACGATGGAGGTATGTTGTGATTGTCGCAATTAATGCTCACAAGTGGCCTCTCATTGAGTGCTGAAGTCATAGCTTACTCCATACTCAATATTTAAATTTAACATGTATTACAGAAAGCCAGACTGGCACATCCGTTCCTGACCATTCCCAAAATTATATGGGATTGTCTGAATCTGCTGCTCACTTAGATTCCAAATATCCCCCTCCTCATCTTAGAGACTTAAATTTCAATCTTCTGCAGTCAGGAAAACTAATATTAACAGGTAGATGTTCTTACTTTTAATGGTTACAAAATATGTACTATTCTCTTAACATTAAGTCATTTCTCATGTAGGTACTATGGACCGACTGGGACGAGCATTGGTTATCACAGAAAGTCACCTCCCAGAGGATGGATGGACCACAGATGAAATGATCAAAGTCTTGTCCTGCTATTACTCCATCACCAGGTCTGTTATTCAACCCATGTAACAGAGACAGTTATGCAGTCAGTACAGGTTCTTTTGGATAAAATAATTCATACTGAGTAAGCTAAAGTTAGAGCTGGCTCTTAGTGTATTTTCATATTCTGGATAAACCCCAGTGTTTCGCTGAATTTTAGACTGAGGGCACGGTCTCATGACCTTTTACTGTGTTTGGCTAATGTGCGTTCTGTGCTGTGCTTATTTTGAAATAACAGACCTATGGCCAGAGAAAAGGGTCTTACAGTCATTGTGGACAGCAGAAAGACTGCCCCGTCTGAACTCTGTCTCTCTGCACTGAAGCTCTTCAAGGTGGGTCAGTGCACGGATGGTGTTTGTGGTCCATTAGGTGTTTTGTATGTATTCTAAATCTGTTTTGTCTGGGTGTATGTGTCTGCTTGTGTCTAACAGGGACAGGCAGAAACAGGGCTTGACTCGGTCCTTATCCTAACCGAGGAACAAGATGAATTGACCCAACCATGTCTGGATGGAGTAGAGGTACATGTTTATTCACTGAGCTAATATTTATAAATGTATCAATTTGGGCCAGCATATAGTAGGGAATGGGCTTTTCTGTCATTTTTTAACTCAACCCCCAAGACAGACAGAGGAGCAGCTACTGGTACCTGAAGTCTCTACAAAGCTGAAAATGAGGAAATGAATTTAGCCAAGACATGCCATCCAATGATCTGAAATTTATAATAGCCCAGCCTCTTTTAGTTGCTGTTGTGAACTATACTTAACTGCCCTAGTTCTGGATTGCATCTGTATTATCAGTGCATTTATATCTAACAATTAGATCTAGTAGCTAAAAATGTCATGGAAGGCTATATATAAAACATGAAAGGTGTAATGCAAACATCTCAAACAGAAGATTGTATTATTTATGTCTCACAGACACATAGAAAGTAAATATTTCATAGAGTTTCAACACAAGAGTTGGCAGCATATTTGCTGTCTGTCAGCTCCTCCAGTTCCCCAGGGAGTTTGTTCAGTTCCAGTGGGAAAAATTAACGTTCAGTCCGGCACTCAAGCATTTGAGTAAATGATAAAACTCATTAGAGATTTCACTCTCTCTCAGGTGCATACAGTACGAGGTACAGGCATCCTTCAGCAGTTTGTGGACAAGCAGCATTTGCCCAAAGAAATGGGTGGAGACTTTAGCCTCTCACATGATGACTGGCTCGCTTTCAGACTGGTAAGAAATTACTTGGCAAGTTGTCCTGCATAGCCAGACTTTTGGCATGGGTTATTTGAATTGCAAAGGTAAAATATAAATTAAAATTATACTACAGATGAGAAGGGGGAGGAGAATTAACATGGGGTTCATGTTTTTCGATGAAAAAGAGTTTCGCATGGGATACACCTGTGTATCCTCGCTCATAGCTACTCTGGAAGGCTCCTCACTCCTGTCACGAATCCGGTTCGTGATCTTACGCCCACTCACCACCAGAGGTCACTCGCTCACCACATTGACGCTTGCACCACACTACTGCTGCATGTCACCCATGGACTGCATTTCCCATCAACATTGCACTAATCACACAACCTGTCACGGTCCTGCTGGTGTGCCCAGGCTGGCCACCAGATGTCTCTGTGTGTAGAGCACATGGCTTGTTGTTTGTTGGTGCCATGTGCTCCCATGTCGATTGTCTGTCCCCTCCCATCTTGTTACTTAATCATTGTTTCAGTGGCTCCAGCTGTGTCTCCCTCGTTACCCTCGTTTGTCTCCCTATATAGTTCTCCTTGTGTCTGCAGTCCTGTGCTGATCCGTTGTCTTTCATGTGTCTTCGTCATGTGAGTTTCATGTTGACTGTGCTCCAGTCTTCTGCCTGCCTGCTTGTTTTTCCCCTTCGGGGTGGTTTTTGTTATTAAAGAAACCTGATATCTCTGCATTTGAGTCCTCGACCTCATCTCTTGTGACAGAACGGATCAGCCAGAAGAGGACTCAGCAGAGAATTAGCCAGCAAGGATGGGTCTAGAGGGGAGGCTCTTCAATATCCGTCAGGGAGACGGGAAAATTGAGGAGTACGCCAGGCAATTCTTGGGAGTCGCTCGTCGGTCGGCGATGGAGAATACCTGCCTCATGGTCGTCTTCTGGGGAGGCCTGGCCGAGCCCTTCAAATCCCGGATGCCTTACTGGGTCCCAGAAGAGTTGCTGGAGGACTACATCAACCTGGCTCTGAATTTAAGCGGCTCAGCCTTCAGGGTGGAGTTAGCTGCAGAGCCCGCTCCAGTCCAGAAGCCGACAGAGTCCGCTCCAGAGCCCGCTCCGTTCCGGGAGCCGACAGAGTCCGCTCCAGAGCCCGCTCCGTTCCGGGAGCCGACAGAGTCCGCTCCAGAGCCCGCTCCGTTCCGGGAGCCGACAGAGTCCGCTCCAGAGCCCGCTCCGTTCCGGGAGCCGACAGAGTCCGCTCCAGAGCCCGCTCCGTTCCGGGAGCCGACAGAGTCCGTTCCAGAGCCCGCTCCGTTCCGGGAGCCGACAGAATCCGCTCCAGAGCCCGCGCCGTTCCGGGAGCCGACAGAGTCCGCTCCAGAGCCCGCTCCGTTCCGGGAGCCGACAGAGTCCGCTCCAGAGCCCGCTCCGTTCCGGGAGCCGACAGAGTCCGCTCCAGAGCCCACTCCGTTCCGGAAGCCCACGCAGTCCGCTCCGTTCCGGGAGCCCACGGGGCCCGCTCCGTTCCGGGAGCCCACGCATTCCGCTCCGCCCCGTGAGCCGACAGAGTCTGTTCCAGAACCCGCTCCGCCCCGTGAGCCGACAGAGTCTGTTCCAGAGCCCGCTCCGCCCCGTGAGCCGACGGAGTCCGCTCCAGAGCCCGCTCCGTTCCTGGAGCCCACGCAGTCCGCTCCGTTCCGGGAGCCCAGGCAGTCCACTCCAGTCCTGGATCCCGCTCCGGTCTGGGAACATACAGAGCCCGCTCCAGGGCCAGCCCCACCTTGGCACCCCTTTGTGCCCATTGCTCCAGGCCCTCTTCCACTCCACGGGCCTGGCCCACCTCCCTCCTATACATTTTTCTGTTTAGTGTGTGTGGAGCGTCTGGGATCCGCTCCTTAAAGGGGGGGTTATGTCACGGTCCTGCTGGTGTGCCCAGGCTGGCCACCAGATGTCTCTGTGTGTAGAGCACATGGCTTGTTGTTTGTTGGTGCCATGTGCTCCCATGTCGATTGTCTGTCCCCTCCCATCTTGTTACTTAATCATTGTTTCAGTGGCTCCAGCTGTGTCTCCCTCGTTACCCTCGTTTGTCTCCCTATATAGTTCTCCTTGTGTCTGCAGTCCTGTGCTGATCCGTTGTCTTTCATGTGTCTTCGTCATGTGAGTTTCATGTTGACTGTGCTCCAGTCTTCTGCCTGCCTGCTTGTTTTTCCCCTTCGGGGTGGTTTTTGTTCTTTGTTTTATTTTGTTATTAAAGAAACCTGATATCTCTGCATTTGAGTCCTCGACCTCATCTCTTGTGACACAACCGTTACCAATCACACATTGCACTGATTACACAGCTGAATTCCATCAGACACGCTTTATAATCCTTGGACTTCCTCTCTGTCATTGCTGAGTATTGTTTAACGTTTAGCATTCTCCAAATGTTAGCTACTACCAAGCCTTTCCGTGTTTTGTTTTTGTGTTCAGTCTCCTGTATTGTTCTGCGTTTTTCACTCTCCAAGTGTTAGCTGCTTTACAGAGCCTTTCCTAATTTCCGTTTCTAGTTTTAGTTAGTCTAGTCTTTTTGTGTTGCCTTGCTGTCTGGTTCCTGACCTTCTACTTGTTACCTGGATTTCTCTCTGCCTTGCCCTCTATATACCTGTTTGCCATTTGTTCGACCCTGCCTGTGTTTTTTGACCATGTCTAGCAATAAAAGCTTGCATATGGATCCGCACGCCTCTCGTCTTGTCGGCCCCGTTACAACTCCTCGTTCCTCGCCTCCTCGCGGTGCAATTAGAGAATTGAGATGTCCTTCAAGATGGCTGAGCTCAATCGGTTTCCGGGTCATAGGATGGAGAACAAAGGAGCTAGCAAGCGAGAAGGGATATTGAGAAGCACCCATAGCCATTTATATGTTATACGATGCTGTATGATCCAGCTCAATGACTCTCGACGCATGTGGCAGGGACTGAAGACCATCTGTTCCTCTGGAAATAACTCTTCCGCGGAGGTGAGAGCAGATCCGCTGCTGGCCGAGGAGCTAAACACTTTCTACGGTCGCTTTGAATGTAACGTTAATGGCGGCGCGATCCTACCGATCAGCACGTCAGAAAGCAGCAGACAGAGCAGCGATGGTTTTGCTATCACTTTTTCAGAGGATGACGTTCGGAGGGAACTAAAGAGAGTGAACGTAAGGAAAGCAGCAGGACCTGATGGGATTACTGGCCGCGTTCTGAGGTCCTGTGCTGATCAGCTTGCTGGTTTGTTTACTTCCATCTTTAATGAGTCCCTTGCTACCTCTGTTGTTCCCACCTCCTTTAAAAAATCTGTCATAATCCCTGTGCCTAAGAACAGTAAACCCTCTTGCCTGAATGACTACCGTCCAGTTGCCCTCACATCGACAGTCATGAAGGTTTTTGAGAGACTCTTAAAGAAACACATTTGCTCCTCCATCCCTGCTACCTGGATTTCTTCGTTCCTGCCAAACACCTTCTGCACAGATTACAGCAGCATGCATGTGTAAGTGTTCACTTATTAGTGGTGGCTGCTAAGGCAAGTACCACTATTACTGTTGACCATACTTTGGATTAAATAGGTTACTTTTATTGTAACCTTAACCTTAGAGGTTTGTCCTTAACAATTGAACCTGTTTGTTGAGGAGAAGTGAGCTATTACTTTAAGTCATTGAATTAAGGATTTTTACCTGGCGGGTTATGCATTTCATATACTATTTTTTTTTTTGAATTTTTTGAAAATCTAATGTAAACTAAAGGAAGGACCTGAGCCATTCCCACATTCAATTTCTCACAATACTTTGGGAAACCCCCAGCAACCACCTAGAAATTCTTAGAAATCACTTGTAAATCATATTTGAAATCCTAAAAATCTACTAACCAATACCACTCTTATTGCCACTTACTGCAGTAAAACCACTTAGCACTTTTTCCCTTACACACATGTATGTCACTCACAAACAGGGTAAATGTTCACTATGAAACTCTCTCAGACTTGCATAAATACATGACACACACACACACATTCTCAGCCGGCTCTGTTTTCATTGTCTATACGAGAAGCTGCCAGGGACAAGAGCCTCAGTTTGAGTCATGGCAGTAATTTTTACCATATGTGTGTGTGAGAAAAGAGAGAGACGAGGGCCTGAGAAAGACTGGAGGAGTGTACGCTTGAGAAATGGGGGAGGGATAAACAGACCGAACACTGGGGCACATTGAGAAAGTGGAAAGAAAGGGAGTATCAAAACAAGAAAACTGGGGGCTGTTCACTGGAGGAAGAATGAATATGATTTCACAATCACTCTTCAGATGCTATGAAGACTTTTATGTATTTTAAAATGACAGTAAATGACGTACCATAAAACAGAGGTTGGGGTTTTAGAAAAAAAGAAAAAAAGCAGGATGATTATGATGTAGGAGGGGAGGGGCATGGATTCCTGATCACGGTCCTGTGAGTGGGCATGGATGAGGGGGGGATTCATGTCATAGGATAAATGAGACTGTATGCTGAAGAGAAAGCATTTGAAACTACACTGAGATTTGCAGGTTTTCAGGTAAGTAAACACTTTCAAATGGAGGATATATATATATATATATATATATTAGTGGTGGGCATAGATTATTTTTTTTAATCTAGATTAATCTCACTGTAATCTTGGAATTAATCTAGATTAAAATGGCTCATTTGAATTCTGCCGAAGGCATTCAGAATATGTGTGCTACCCAAATAATGACTAAAAGTAAGTCTTTGAGAACGGGTTTCTCAAGCCAGGTGGCGCATTAGACCAGGGGCTCATCTCCTGTTTCCAAAATGCATCACAAACTTTAATCTCTTCCCGTCCCAATCCCACGAAAAAACTGGGGGAAAATCCCGTCCCATTCCACTCCCGGAAGAATGACTCCCATTCCCTCCCACTCCCGTGTTGGGTTTTTTTTTTTTTTTTTTTGCCGATAACTGTCAATTACAGTAAAAATATAGTACAGATCACAGCGTGCCCACCTTATTAGTTGAATAAAAACCCAAAATGTCGTTTTTTGTTATTATATTGAACTGAAAGCCATCTTATGCACAGTGTTGCACAGATTCAATTTCATGTAAATCATCCATGCTAACACACACGTCTTCTATTTTTATTTTTTAGACATTTCACTCTCTATAGATATATTTTTCAAAGACGGAGTTTCGAAGTTTCTCGCTCAAGTTCACATGAGACCTAAAGCGCATCCTGTTTGCTTAAAAGCGCAACGTTTCGTTGTTATTCTGAGTGCACACAAATAAACGTAGAGTCTTTACAGATTCGAAAGATGTATTCGGCTACTTTTATCTGTATGACCAAAAATGACGGAGATTTTAAGAGCAAGTGAGCGCACCGGAGCCTGTCCTGCAGCAAACGCGCTTCCACACAAACACTTCAATAGCGCACATTTCTCTAGGTTAACATCATATTGAGCGGCCATGTAAAGTTGCTACTACATACATCTTTCAGATGAAAAGCCATATTTGAGGTTGATGAATGATAGGTGAGCGTTTGGATGTCCTATCCGATTGTATTACCACATAGACCAGCCGTTAACAATCTGTCCATCACGGACTGCGAGCCTCTAGTTCGAAGACTCGTTCTCGCCCCCTACAGTGCAATTCGGCTAGGTATACATCCGCGCTAAAATATCAGGGTGAAAGTCATCATAGCTTGCGTAGTATAGACCCAGCTCCCAACCCAACTTTGAGAATAGATTAACGGCGATATTTTTTTTATCGCCCGATAAGAGTCTCACGTTAACGCAGCACGTTAACGCCGATAACGGCCCACCACTAATATATATATATATATATATATATATATATTATATATATGATTAATGTGGTAGATACATGTGTAATTTGTATCATTATTCAATATTTAATGAAGCACACAAAGTTGAGGTAATGAGCCACGTTGCACTAGCTAAGAGGAATCCTGAATGTGCTGTTATTTGCAGCTTCTCAGCAGTAGAGTTCTAGATACACTAGTGGACATGCCTATAATGACATTTCTTAAGTATCTACTTAATTATTAAACTTCAAATGTGTACTGATTGGCTGTGGTTGTGTTGCGTCATTTTGTTTGGAATAAGTTTGTTACATTACCACAATTTTAGATGACACTTGAGTTTCCCAATTCTTAATTTCGATACCACAGCAAAGCTATTTAATAAATAATACTAGCCTAATTCATTTAATTAATTTAATCTTATTTAAGACAAGTAAACAGTCAATAATGAAATGAGCAATAGGACAAATAAATACAATAGAACAAAGATACAGATGAAATAAGCAAGTTTTTCCATGTAGGTGTATATAGCAAAATAAATAATACATAAAATAAAACATTGTATGTCTTCACTCTACGAATCAAATATACAATGACAACCCCACAAAAATTGTTCTGTCAATTTATTTTTATTTTTATTTTGTTGTTTGATAATATTAACTCCATGCAGTAACGGGTATATTAGGCTGCTGTCACTTTAAGACCTAATGCATGGATGCGGTATAATGTATTGACACACTTCCATTTCTTTCCAATCCCAAATATTTATATTCACCTAAGACATAACCAACTGTGACTACATTAATACTACAGGCATTTTGACATATATTTGTGTATTTGACTGATAAGGCACAGGAAAATAAAAAATAAAATAAAAATAACAATTCAGTACTGACGCTTTGTGACCGGCAGCTTTCTGTGCATGTGCTTTATGTGTGTGTGCATAGAAGATTGTCTTTCAGAACAGCATGCTTGTACCAAATTGAGAATGTTATTGCGTTTTATTTTGCTTGAATGATTTAAAATCATTTGAGTTAAGTTTAAAGTGCAAAGCTTAAAACTGCATGACAAAGCAACACTGCAATGTCATGTGAGTAAGATGATAAAGACAATAATCTGACATCTCTGCTGGTTGTCAAATTACTACCAGTTTATCATGACTACCAGTATAATGGCCTGCCCTAGTATTGGGTGTATTCCACTGTTTGAGTGTTTTAACATTGTGCAACAAACTGGAATAAATGTAGGCTTGTGTTAGTCTACTATGACATTAGACAGACTATCTTTGTAACAATTATTTCTGTCTCTTTCTCAGTCTCAGTATCTGGGCTGTCTCTTCTTGCACTCTGGTTGGCCACTATGTTTGGAAGAGAAGGTAGTAGTACAGCTCTCTACTTTGGACTGGAGACTCCTACGTAGTACTGACTTCTACCTACAGGTGGTCCCCTTCTCAACACGTTGTCCTCGCCTTGCTCTAAAGTGTCTTGCACCTGGTGGGAGGAATGTACAGGAGGTCTTGGTGCCAGAGTCACAGCATCCGCTGGTGTTTACTTCAGAGTGGCTACATTGCATCAACAAGGAGCGTGGCTGCAAGAGAGAAGGTAAGACAAAAATGTAGGGATAAGAAGACCAATTGTTATGGTAGATGGTAGAGAAATGGGAGCAAGGAAATACTATCCAATGGTAGAAATAAGGTGTATGTTTAAAGCAATGTCTTAAGTTTGTGTTTGACTTTTTAGAATGATACACAGAGTGGACCATCTTCCTCTTACTCAGTTCTTCTCAAATTCTCTTGCCATTTAGGTGGAGGATGTTTAGACACCTGCCTGGTGAGTACATGTGACGGAGTGGTCCGTATTCCATGGGAAGAGGTGGTATATCCCAAACTCCTCCACAATCCATCTGATCCTCTCCAAGACAATCCTGACCAAACTGACTTGTCATCAGGGGGTTTGGGACTTGGTCAGGGCAGCTCTTCAGGGGAGCATGATTCCTGGTCCTGGGATGAAGAGGATGACTTACCTCCAGATGGGAACGAGGGGGAGATTGAGGCTGCCTTAGAATCCCTGCGCAGAAGCAGTGGAGGTCATCTTATAGCTGACGGTGCTGGAGATTATGTTGAGCTGCTAGAGCCCAGAGGAGGCCCAGATGGTGGTGCTGATCCTAAACAGCGCTATCTGGAGATGCATGGAATATGTAAGACCAAAACATTGCCTCTGTGTAGGAGGGGTAAAGCAATACGACTACGAAAGGGGAAGGGGAGAGGGTATGGGAAGACTGAAACTGGTGCTAGGGCTGGAAGTCTAGTACGAAGGGATAGCAACAACAACGGCAAGGATGGTGTAGTTTCCTGCAGTGACTTGGCTATCTCACGCCCCTTGCCTCGTGTCATTGATTTGGGTCGCCAAAGAAGGTCATATTCCCCTTCATTCCTGGTTTCTGATGAAGTTGCTAGAGACTCAGTAGGTCTCGAATGGAGATCTCGTTGCATGGACGGTCTGGCCAAAGAGAGGAGGCCAGGGGTAGGAAAAGAGAGAGATGGGACAGGGGGTACCCTGCCCTGGGAAGAGGGTCAACGAATGAAATGTTCCAGCAGGCAATGTTCCACAGATGATAATGATGTGGCTAAGAACAAAGCAGAGAGTCTGGAAGACAGACAACAGGACCACAATCAAAGATCACGCTGTGGCTGTGATGATACAACTTTGGCCAGCACTTTAGACAGTAGATATGAGTTTGCAACACTAGCAAATCCCTCCACTTCTGCAGATAATGGAGCTGTCCCTTTGGCTGTATATGGAGAAACAGAAGACATAAACAAGAAATTGGCTGGAGAATCTATGACACGGACAATGTCTCTCCAAGATTCTTCCCTGAACAATGCATCTGATTCATCAGGTTGTGCACAAAGCAGGACCAAACACTCAGACAATACTAGTAAAGAGAAAACAGATACAAGTTTGCCACCATCAGGTACTGTAAGCACCACTGAAGAAAAGTGTCCTGGAAAGTCAGATAACCTTATTTGTCCCAGAGGAAAAGAAGTAAAAACAGGTGGATTTAGAGCACCCAGGTATGGTTAAGTAAATGGGAATTTCCATTGCATAGTTGATTGTTTTAATTGTTTTAATTGTTTTAATTGTCTGCACCATCTTGTTGTGCTCAGTACTGCCCATAAAATGAATAGCATACCTACTATAAAGACACAAATTGTTTTATCTCTAAAAAGGATTAATGTGCCTTTCTACAGGAGGAAAAGGAAAGCCAAAGGAGGCAAAGGGAAGACCAAATCCAATGGCCGTGTCCAACATAAAGGCAAGGGTGACCAAATTCACTCAAAGAACCCGTCCAAAGCCACCCAACCGATCAACCATTCTAGCCAATCAGAGGAGGCTCCCAAATTATCCAAATATTGCAATGGCTGTGTAGCAGCCAATGGCACAGAAACAGATGCACAGTCAAAAGCCAATGATGGAGGTATGTTGTGATTGTCTCAATTAATGCTCACAAGTGGCCTCTCATTGAGTGCTGAAGTCATAGCTCACTCCATACTCAATATTTAAATTTAACATGTATTACAGATAGCCAGACTGGCACATCCGTTCCTGACCATTCCCAAAATGATATGGGATTGTCTGAATCTGCTGCTCACTTAGATTCCAAATATCCCGCTCCTCATCTTAGAGACTTAAATTTCAATCTTCTGCAGTCAAGAAAGCTAATATTAACAGGTAGATGTTCTTACTTTTAATGGTTACAAAATATGTACTATTCTCTTAACATTAAGTCATTTCTCATGTAGGTACTATGGACCGACTGGGACGAGCATTGGTTATCACAGAAAGTCACCTCCCAGAGGATGGATGGACCACAGATGAAATTATCAAAGTCTTGTCCTGCTATTACTCCATCACCAGGTCTGTTATTCAACCCATGTAACAGAGACAGTCATGCAGTCAGTACAGGTTCTTTTGGATAAAATAATTCATACTGAGTGAGCTAAAGTTAGAGCTGGCTCTTAGTGTATTTTCATATTCTGGATAAAACCCCAGTGTTTCGCTGAATTTTAGACTGAGGGCACGGTCTCATGACCTTTTACTGTGTTTGGCTAATGTGCGTTCTGTGCTGTGCTTATTTTGAAATAACAGACCTATGGCCAGAGAAAAGGGTCTTACAGTCATTGTGGACAGCAGGAAGACTGCCCCGTCTGAACTCTGTCTCTCTGCACTGAAGCTCTTCAAGGTGAGTCAGTGAACGGATGGTGTTTGTGGTCCATTAGGTGTTTTGTATGTATTCTAAATCTGTTTTGTCTGGGTGTATGTGTCTGCTTGTGTCCAACAGGGACAGGCAGAAACAGGGCTTGACTCGGTCCTTATCCTAACCGAGGAACAAGATGAATTGACCCAACCATGTCTGGATGGAGTAGAGGTACATGTTTATTCACGGAGCTAATATTTATCAATTTATCAATTTGGGCCAGCATATAGTAGGGAATGGGCTTTTCTATAATTTTTTAACTCAACCCCCAAGACAGACAGAGGAGCAGCTACTAGTACCTGAAGTCTCTACAAAGCTGAAAATGAGGAAATGAATTTAGCCAAGACATGCCATCCAATGATCTGAAATTTATAATAGCCCAGCCTCTTTTAGTTGCTGTTGTGAACTATACTTAACTGCCCTAGTTCTGGATTGCATCTGTATTATCAGTGCATTTATATCTATCAATTAGATCTAGTAGCCAAAAATGTCATGGAAGGCTATATATAAAACATGAAAGGTATAATGCAAACATCTCAAACAGAAGATTGTATTATTTATGTCTCACAGACACATAGAAAGTAAATATTTCATAGAGTTTCAACACAAGAGTTGGCAGCATATTTGCTGTCTGTCAGCTCCTCCAGTTCCCCAGGGAGTTTGTTCAGTTCCAGTGGGAAAAATTAACGTTCAGTCCGGCACTCAAGCATTTGAGTAAATGATAAAACTCATTAGAGATTTCACTCTCTCTCAGGTGCATACAGTACGAGGTACAGGCATCCTTCAGCAGTTTGTGGACAAGCAGCATTTGCCCAAAGAAATGGGTGGAGACTTTAGCCTCTCACATGATGACTGGCTCGCTTTCAGACTGGTAAGAAATTACTTGGCAAGTTGTCCTGCATAACCAGACTTTTGGCATGGGTTATTTGACTCGCAAAGGTAAAATATAAATTAAAATTATACTACAGATGAGAAGGGGGAGGATAATTAACATGGGGTTCATGTTTTTCGATGAAAAAGAGTTTCGCATGGGATACACCTGTGTATCCTCGCTCATAGCTACTCTGGAAGGCTCCTCACTCCTGTCACGAATCCGGTTCGTGATCTTACGCCCACTCACCACCAGAGGTCACTCGCTCACCACATTGACGCTTGCACCACACTACTGCTGCACGTCACCCATGGACTGCATTTCCCATCAACATTGCACTAATCACACAACCGTCACCAATCACACATTGCACTGATTACACAGCTGAATTCCATCAGACATGCTTTATAATCCTTGGACTTCCTCTCTGTCATTGCTGAGTATTGTTTAACGTTTAGCATTCTCCAAATGTTAGCTACTACCAAGCCTTTCCGTGTTTTGTTTTTGTGTTCAGTCTCCTGTATTGTTCTGCGTTTTTCACTCTCCAAGTGTTAGCTGCTTTACAGAGCCTTTCCTAATTTCCGTTTCTAGTTTTAGTTAGTCTAGTCTTTTTGTGTTGCCTTGCTGTCTGGTTCCTGACCTTCTACTTGTTACCTGGATTTCTCTCTGCCTTGCCCTCTATATACCTGTTTGCCATTTGTTCGACCCTGCCTGTGTTTTTTGACCATGTCTAGCAATAAAAGCTTGCATATGGATCCGCACGCCTCTCGTCTTGTCGGCCCCGTTACAACTCCTCGTTCCTCGCCTCCTCGCGGTGCAATTAAAGAATTGAGATATCCTTCAAGATGGCTGAGCTCAATCGGTTTCCGGGTCATAGGATGGAGGACAAAGGAGCTAGCAAGCGAGAAGGGATATTGAGAAGCACCCATAGCCATTTATATGTTATAAGATGCTGTATGATTAAAGGCTAAAATTCAGCACATTAGTTTTTTCTTTACTTAACCTGTTCATTGACATGAAAAGAAAAGACAACATATTTGCATGGACCTATTTTGAGTCTCTAAGAATATGTCCCAAAACAAAACATATTTTACGTATAAAAATACAGTAAAGCCACACCCATAAAAAATGCCAATAAACTTAAATATAAACATTTTAAGAATTCCCACAAGCCTGACCCAACACCTGCAGCAGATTAAATGCTCTTCTTGATGCTCTACACAGAGTTTGGAGCAGTTGGCTGAGCGCTGTGAGAGCTCCCTCACCCTGCTGGGAGACGCACTGCAGTCTATGGACAAGGAACCACTACCTGACTGCATTAAGGTGAAGCAGTGTGTGCTGTAAAATATGATTCGCTGTCTACTTAAAGTCTATTTAAGTACACATTTGTTTGGGTGATATTTAAGCAAATATTTGAGTTATCAGACTGTCTTGTTCTATTTACCTGTAGAATGTTCCCCTCAGCGTCGACAAACACAGACAGTTAATGACAAGCATCCTCACTGACCAACGGCTGACAGAGCTGCAGCAGAGGGGCGGGGCTTGGCTGGCAGGTCTGGCCAATGGGACACCAGGGTTGGCACAGAAATCACCAGACTGCAAGTATGAATGGAGAGAATACATAATAACTCTTTTAAATTAGTTTCACATTTCACTTAGCTTCACTTAAATGTAAACCTTAGTGGACATTTAAAAGTATTTACTTAAATACCAACTATCTGCAGTCCGTAAGTTTTGCTCTATGGCACTATCTATGTTTAAAACCAGGAATTGCAGCTCTGTGCGGAATTATCTTCCGTGCGTGGGGTCGTGAGTTGGCATGGCACCAGCGCGGATTAATCTAATGTTTTGAGGTGAATGTGTGGCTACCGCAAAGTTTGTGGATACTGTGCTTAGGAATCACAGATTCTAGCCTGTCTTGGAATATATGACCCAAATAATAATTGTCACCTTATATTGCCATCTGATCAAGTACGTAACAAGTCTGCCACACTTGTTCTGACCAACTGAGAAAAAAAACATTACATAAACCGCGCTACCAATGGTGATTAAATCTAACGATCGATTAGCTCATATCACATCTAACCGTGCAATTTAGTATTATTGTTATACTTTATTCTCAAATTATTAATGTTATCAACATCAGCATTGTGTGACAATGAGTATAGATAGTGTGTTGGTTGGTTATGTACTTTCTCAAATATTGATTTCGGATCATTTTTGACCAAAAAAAGTTACGCATTGCAGCTTTATAATCTAAAATGTTGCAAATGTAATTCTGCTTGTCTGACTGAAGTAATGCTTACATGTTTGCATTCAGGGCTGCTCTGGCAATGACCTCTAACCTGTATGACAGTGTGGATGATGCGCTTCACCGGCTGGTGCGTGTGTCCAATCAGAGGGGTCGTGACCTGGAAGCGCTGGGGAGATTGGCTGCACTTGTGGATAAATTGGACAAGGTATGTTTAAGGATAAAGAGAACAGTGAGATATGTTAATGGAATATTAATTAGGTATTAGTTACAAATTATTTTATTCCAATTCTTTTTTGTTTGTTTGTTTTAGTTTTTTGTTCAGGACTTTGTTTTTTGACTGTGAAGTTGTCAGCTTCCGATGTGTTTGATTAGGATAGAAACTGCAGCACTGTAGACCTCCAGGCCCAGGGTTGAGTTATTTTGCAGTGTAAACTTTGCTGATTATATCGGGAATGCTCGAGAGAATGCAGAATTGTGTGCAGACAATGAACTCGTGCTAAACCGCGGACTCAAACGGTCACGTGAAACTGTGTAAACTTGCAGCTTTGTTGATTATAATGGGAGTACTCACCATGTCGCTCACTTGCTCTGAATGACTGTTTTGTTTTTTAAGCCTCTAGGTCCAGGAGAACCATGCTGAACATTTAGCCAACGTGTTGGTTTACTGATATGATAGTGTATGTAACAGAAATACAGTCACTCAGGAACACAGTCCACAGTATGTTTTGGATGAGTTCATTATGAAAATGATATGCAGAGATGTGATCCTCCCTGGGGAACGTGCAAAGACTCGACACTTGACTTGGGACTTGTCTGTCTTGACTGGAGACTTGACTTGAGACTTGAATGCAAAGACTCGAGACTTGACTTGGGACTTGTCTGTCTTGACTGGAGACTTGACTTGAGACTTGAATGCAAAGACTCGAGACTTACTTGTGACTTGAATGCAAAGACTGAGACTTGACTTGAGACTTGAATGCAAAGACTCGAGACTTACTTGTGACTTGCAAAACAGTGACTTGGTCCCACCTCTGGAAAATACAACCTAAGACTTTTGGTTAAGTTAACAATAACATCAATTCGACCATGACATTTTAGACTTTTTGTGTTTAATGGAAGAAAAGAAAGTAATACTAGTTTGGAATGACATGAGTAAATAATGAGACAAATTTAATTTATGGGTCAACTGTTCTTTTCCTGATGGAAACAATGAACAGTTATGAGTTTGATCATAATCTTGCTGTTTCATCACATGTGACTTTGACTTCTTGTTTCTTTATTTCTGTGTGTGTGTGTGTGTGTGTGTGTATGTGTGTTTGCTCCAGTGTGAGAGAGACGCAGAGCACGTACAACAGCAGCTCGAGGACTATAAACATCCTCCTCTGTCCCTCAGCAGACTATCACTCAAACAGCACAAGTTCAAGAGCTTCAGAGAGTCTGCGATGGTGAGTCTGTTTCACAACTACAGCTGAAATGGACTCTTATAAATGATCTGAGATGCTCCTCGTTCCCATACATTTGTTATTCATTCACGTACGTATATGTGATCTTACCTATGCCACTCATGTGTATCTTGGCTTTTTTTGGCATTTTTGCATGCTATCAGGAGCTTCACAGTGAGACTCTGGTGTTGCTGGGAGAGGTGGAGAACTGGTCTGAGCTGGACTGGCCCGGTCTCAGAGCCGTGCAGGATAAACTCCCTCCAATAAGGGAAAAAGTTCGAGACATGTCTCACTGTCTGTCGGACTGCTGGACACAGCTGGACAACACACAACGGCTGCTGTCTACACTTACTGAAGTAAAGCACAAACAAATACACACATCATTTTACTGTATGATTGTATGTGAAAATATATTTATATTTTACTGTTTATTCAATGGTAGATATAATTCTACAGTCAGCAATAGACAGGACCACTTTATATTACTATGGTATGGAGTAATGCAAAAACAGAGAGCGAATGTGGACGTGAGAGAGGACATGTTCAAATGCTTTAATTATGGTTTATCCTTTCAGATAAATCTTGTTTTATAGTATTTGTTTGAAGTGTTTTCCACACAATTTTTATACACAATATGGTACTGATGCCAGACTTACAGTACATTACACCACTCAAAAGTTGGGGGTCAGCAAGTTGTTTTATTTATTTTTTTATTAAGCAAGGATGCATTACATTGATTAAAAGTGACAGTAAATATTTATACTATCTAGAAGAGATTTATATGTCAAATAAATGCTGTTTTATACATTATCTGTTTTTTTTATCAAAGAAAACAAATCCTGAAAATGTATCTCAGTTTCTTCAAAAATATTAACTTTTTTCAACATTGATAATAATTCAAAAAAAAATCTTGAGCAGCAAATCAGCATAATAGAGTGATTTCTGAAGGATCATATGACACTGAAGACTGGAGTAATGATGCTGAAAATGCAGCTTTAATCACAGCAATTTGAGATGTAATGTATTAATAAATTACATCTTAAAATGAAATATAGTAAAATAGAAAACACTTATTTTAAATTGTAATAATATATATATAAAACAACTCTTACCAACCCCAAACTCTAGAGAAGTAGTGTAGCCTATCCTTAATTTAGAAATTTAGGAAACAGGAAAAAACTAACAAACTATTTACTTTTTGCCAGTGGAGTAAAAAATAAAAAGATGCCATTAAATCAAAAGTGACTTAATTGATGATAATGTATTAATTTTGCCAATAATTTCACTAACACGATTGTACCTTAAAGGATTTTTTTAGATGCATTTTCTCAGACATTTTGATCAGAGTGCAATATAAAATTACTTTTACATTTAGAGTACTTACTAGGCATACACACATTTATGCCAAGAATATTTACTTAACTCTTCATTTTTCTCTCTGCAGGCCTCTCAGTGGTGTGACGTGGTGTCGGCCACCTCTCCTTCCTCTTCCTCATCCTCCCCTCTCTCCTCTCTACCTCCCATCCCTCCATCACGTTTCCAGGACGCTCGCGCTCTTGCGCTGGATCTGGGTGGTGGGGCTTTGCTGGACCTCTGGTCCCAGACCCTGGAGCGCTATCAGAAAACACTGGCTCAGTTTAAGAGCCGAATCCTGCAGGCGGAAAGAGGCTCGTCAATGGCCCAGGGTCAGGAGCTAGACTCCGGGGGACGAGGGAGGACTCCCGCTCCCAGCATGTCCAGCCTGGGCGATTTAGAGGGGGAGATCGAGCCGGACTGGTGCCCTGGAGGAAGAGAGGGGGGCTTGCAGTCCTGGGGTTCACTGGCATCTGTCTTCCGGCCACAAAACTGTTCAACGCTCAAGATTGGAGAGGAAAAGAAGAAAGAGGGGGTGAATCCAGGAGGGGGGAAGTTTCTGCAAAATCTGCTGCACCCGGCCAAGAAAAATGTAAGTGTGCATGTTTTAGAGTGAGGGAGTCACAGTCATTACCTCAACAACCAAAATTAAACTAAAACACTCTATAAACACTACCTAGTGAACACATACTAACACCTTCACAGCTATATAGCAACTCCCTAGCAACCACCAACCACTTAACAACACCCTAGCAACCACATACCAACACCCTTGAAACCACCCAAAACACATAATATCAACTTTCTAGCAACCACCATAAACACACTATAAACTACTTTGGGACACCTAAGCATCTGCATAGCAACACTCTGGGGACCATCCGGAACATCCTAACAAGCAAATAGCAAAAACTTAGCAACCACCCAGAACCCCCTGATCGCTGCATATAAACATCCCATTAACTGTAAAGCAGTTTGCTGGGATCAACCCAGAACACCGCAGCGTTCATCTAAAATACCCTAGCAGCTGATTAATAACTCTCTAGGCAACACCCTGGGAACCTCTCACAGCATTCTAGCAATGATTTAGCAACACCCTACCAACTATCTAGCAGTTCCCTAGGAACCACCAAGAACACACTAGAAACTGCTCATCAACACCCTAGAAACTGAATGGCAACACCACGAGAACCTCCCACAGTACCCTAGCAACCATCTAGCAACATCCTCCTAAATGCATATCAACACCCTAGCAACTATCTACCTATTCCTTAACAACCACCAATAACTCATTAGAATCTGCTCAGTAAAAAAGCAACACCTGCTAGCCACACCTTGGGAACCATCAACAACACCTTAAAAAACACCAATAACCCAACTAGAAACTGCATAACAATGCCCTAGCAACAATCTAGCAAACACTCAGAACACTATAAAAACTGCCACACACTAGCAACCACAACCACATACCAATGCCCTGGGATCCACCCAAAACACCCAAGCAACCAGATAGAATACCCAAGCAACCTTATAGTAACCCCCTAGGGACCATTCTAGACAAATACCTTGAGAACCTCACAAAGCACCATAGCAACCCCCTTAGCAACCACCAAGAACACCTTGCAAATTGCATAGCAAAGTCCTAATACGAACACTCTAATGTCTCTAATGTAAAACATTAGAACATATAGTAAGGATGTATTTTTAAATCATATACTGTAGATTTAAAGGTGCAGTAAGTGATATCTGAGAAGCGCTCTAGATATTTGAAATCATCAATAAAAACACATGCCTACCCAAAGGGATCACACTCCATCTTTATTGCTCTGCCCCTAGCAGAGCACTGTTTGCCCCACTGCTCACTGCTCTGTGTGTGTTCACTACTGTGTGTGTGCACTTGGATGGGTTAAATTCAGAGCACAAATTCCGAGTATGGGTCACCAAATTTGGCCACACTCACCTTTAAACCATTTATTATGTTGCAATTCATCAAAAAATTGCCATTCTGCCAACTAGCTTTTATTTGCATTTGTTGTTTGGTAAGTGTTAATTTTGTGTCCTGCATGTTTTTTTGTGGTGAATAAGATCATATATTAAAATGAATAATTACTTGTAGCTCAAAGTATACTTTGTTTGTATGCATGTACATGTACACAAAAGTATAGACCATTTGAAAACATACATTTGATAGCATGCTCGAATGCAGGCAGCCAACACATGCTTTAGAAAGCTTCACCTTTGTTCAGTGTCTGCACTATTTTTCGCCAGATGTTATGACCGAGAAAAATGTCTTCGTACTTTGTATCTCATAACCCTTTCAAACGAGATCTTGTCTTTGTAGAAATCTGTTGTTGCAACCTCCACTATTGTATTGTTTTAGTTGTTCTTTTTAGTTTCATTTTCCACTGTGAAACAACGGCTCATGGTTGAGGCTAGAAGGGATACAGCTATGGTCACCAGGGCTTACTGGACATGCACACATCAACATTGAGTTATTGTAATGGTAGGTTTAGGGTTGGGTAGGTGTAGACGTTAATAAAGCAGAATGTAATAGGTAGCAAATTTACTTTATTGTTATTTCCTGGCCGCATCCCTTCTAGCCACAACCATGGCCCGGGGTCAGTGCTGCCACCTTGTGGAACAACTGATTAGTGCCAAACAAATTCAGTGTGCATGTGGGACCTGTGCATACTAAAGCATACTGGATAAGCGCACTGACTGCTGAGGCGACAAGAACGAGTAAGTGATTTGCCTAATACAATCGTTCTGTCTTTTAGAGTATAGTTGTGTGAAGTTATTCGTTTACTGCTTATTTTATCTGAAACGTTTGTGCTAATTGCCCATGTGGTTTGCCGTTGGCCGTAATTAGAAAGTACAAAAAGACTGTTTTGCCACCTGTTAACAACTTATCCTTGTCTCACACCCCCTGTCAGGTTAGGAAGGGTGGAGGCACTGGTCTTCTCATTTCTTACAATTGGAAATGATCAACTTATACTCCCCTATGCAATAATCACTCATTGGAATCTCATGCTATTACTGTAACGGCTCTGGTAAAACTCCATGTTGTAGCCATTTATCGCCCTCCTGGGCAATTGGGAAACTTCCTAGAAGAGCTGGATGGCCAGTTGTCCTCATTGCCCGAGGATGGCAGCCCACTTATAGTCTTTGGTGACTTCAGTATTGATTTGGACAGGCCTTATGCTGCAAATTTCCATTCACTCCTAGCATCATTTGACTTAAAACACCTCACCACCACAAGCACTCACAAATCTGGCAGCCAGCTAGACTTAATTTACACACGCAATTGTGTTGCAGACAACGTTTTAACCACTACTTAATAACATTTAAGCTACATCTTGCTACCTCCGACCCACCAACGCCTCTACCAGTTACCATTAGGACTAAATCTTCATTCCCTTTCCCCTCACATCTTTCCTCGCTAGTGTCCTCCTCTCTTCCCTCACCCACCCATTTCTCAGCTCTGGATGTGAACACTGCAACTGACACTTTGTGCTCCTCTTTAACTTCTTGTCTAGACCATACATGTCCTCTCTCCTCCAGGCCAGCACGTGCTGCCCCTTCAAACTCCTGGCTATTAGATGTTCTTTGTGAACATCGGTCCGAACTCAGAGCAGCAGAGAGAAAATGGCGCGAATCAAAAGATCCGAAAGAATATCTATCAGTCTTTGCTTTCATCTTTCTCTGCTGAAGTCCACACTGCCAAGACTTCATACTTCCACAACAAGATCAACAGCGCATCTGACACATGCAATCTCTTCAAAACTTTCAACTCTCTCCTCTGTCCACCTCCACCCCCCACCCCCACCACCTCCTTAACATCCGATGATTTTGACACTTTCTTTACAAACAAAACTAGGTCAATCAGTAGCCAGTTCCCAGCTCCACACACGCAGGATCTCAAACCAACCACATCCACTGATAAAACTCCCCTTGAGGCAGAAGTATCCAAACTTCTCCTCTCCAGCCACCCTACAATATGTCTTCTCAATCCAATACCCTCACACCTTCTCCACGCAATCTCTCCTCAAGGATTCAAGGTTTTTATTCATCACATACTCAATTATACAGAATATAAACAGGAGTGAAATGTAAATTAGGTCAGGTCCGCTCAATGGACAGTGCAAAATATGAAACACAACACAACAGAATATACATAAATATAGTTAAAAAATTTAATAAATAATAAGAAAAAAATAAGATTATTAATCTGCAATATAATACAATGTGCAAAACAGTATACTGTGGACTTAAAAAATATTAATTTAAGCAGGGATGTGCAAGAATAATGTGCAAACAGGTTGTACAGGGTATCTCCTACACTCTTACCAGCACTCACACACATCATAAACACATCTCTCCTTACAAGCACCTTCCCCACTGCATTTAAACAGGCTCGGGTAACCCCACTGCTAAAAAAAAACACATTTAAAATTTCACTCACAGATAGCTACAGACCTGTCTCTCTCCTTTCATTCATAGCGAAAACGCTTGAATGGGTTGTTTTCGACCAGTTATCCTCGTTTCTGTCAAAGCATAACCTACTGGACGCTAACCAATCAGGGTTCAGATGTGGACATTCAACTGAGACGACGCTACTCTCAGTCACTGAAGCCTTGCAGATTGCAAAAGCTGATTCCAAAACATTGATTCTCATTCTGCTGGATCTATCTGCTGCTTTTTACATGGTTAACCATCAGATCCTCCTGTCCACCCTCTCATCACTGGGCATCACAGGGATTCCACTTCGCTGGTTTGAATACTATCTCACTGGCAGGTCCTTCAAGGTGACCTGGGGAGGGGAGGAATCCAGAGCACATCAACTGGTCACTGGGGTTCCTCAGGGATCGGTTCTTGGACCCTTCCTCTTCTCCACATACACTACATCCCTGGATAGGGGTGGGAATTCCGTCAATTTGCTCTCTTTCCTTAACCTCTCACTGTCTAGCTAGTTTTGCTTTGAACAATGCCTGAAATGTTGTATGACAAGCACTTCCTGTGACTGTTTGCCTCTTTATAATGTATTGCTTATTGTATTCCTCAATTGTAAGTCGCTTTGGATTAAAGCGTCTGCTAAATGAATACATTTTAATGTAAAGTTGGTTACAAAAATCAGGTGGTGCATGTGCAGTATGCACATACTATTCTGGTGATAAAATGTGCGTCATGCACACTGTACGCTGGCCATCATGTTCACATAAAAACCGAAGTACACTTTGGGCTTAAGTAACCGGTTGTCTCTGTCCTCCTGCAGGCCACAGATGTGCCACTCCCTCCCAAACCCCCTCGCAAGCGTCACCCCAGTTTCGACCTCCAGGCTCTGCTAGCCCCGCGCCGTTCTGCTGCCGTGTCTAAACCCGTCGAGTCCACATCCGGCCAGTCCTCTCCGCTGTCCTGGCTGGGCCACCGGGTGCAGACAGATCCCATCCTTACGACAGGGGTGGCAGCAGCACTTCCAGGATGGAGGGATCCCGCTGGAGCAGGAGGAGGAGTGCTGATCAGAGGAGTGGAGGTCAGCAGTAAGGAAGTAGCGGATCATACGGGCTTCACGCGCCAACATGTGCTGCTCAACCGTACTGAGAGAGAGAAAGGGGTGGAGAGAGCGGGAGCGACCGCACAGAGGTGTGTGTGTGAGAGATTTCCCTTCAAAAATCATCTGATCAAACTACTTTGTGAGGATATTCGTAAATGTTCATTAAGGGGCTAAATACACGACATTGCAATTCTAGAGCTGCCAATTTAATGCATTTGTTTTGTGTTATTTTGGTCTTACTTCCTGAGTCACTGCACCCTACTGTTGCATTCAATTTTCTGCCAGTTATTTCTTCCAGAAATTTTGTGACAGTTTCTCATTTAGGGTTATGCATGTGATTGCAAAATTTCGACACAGCTTTGTTTTGGAAAGGCTGTGCACATATTGGTGGAATCAGTTGCGTTAGGGGTCAAATGCACCTGCCATTGGTTTCCATGCAATTTACCAAAAATCAACACTTTGAAAAACAGAGTAGCTAGATTTTTTACACAACAGATCAATGAAAAATAAGGCATTTCAAGATAATTTTCATTAAAGATGATCCATGTTTTTTGGGCAATCTCTCTCTCTATCACAGCAAGCTGTACTTACAGTGGTGTCGACTGGTCAGCACAGAGAGGCAGTATGTGGCTGTTCTTAAAGGTGTGGAGGAGAACTATCTGCCCCTCCTGGAGTCTTCAGACCTCCCGTCTGCGCTGAGAGGAAAGACAGAGTCACTCTTCTGTAACTGGAAAAGCCTCTCTGCCTTCCACTCGCAGTCACTCCTCCCGGCCATGAAGGGCGCTCTCTCCCAGACACTGCAGCAGACCGACTGCTTCAGCAAATATGTGAGTAACAGCAAAGACTATAGAAATACAAAGACGGTTCACTCCAATACTTATGAATGTATGAAAGTGCAATGCACAATATGGCAGGATAGTTCTGCCATCTAAATGAAAGAGCCAATCGTTGATTGGTAATGTTATTGCGTCACTGCAGCGGCTGTTAGAGGCTTCGGTTCCTCTAGAAACCTGAGGCTGGACCAGACAATGCGCATGCACAGTCATATACGCATTGGCGGGTCTAGCCTAAAAAATTTGCTTTTTAAACGCTATTTGAGCATAAGAAACAACATTCATGGGGCAGTTCCTTTCGGATTTTGTTGCTGATTTTAAATATGTAGCAAGCCATTTTTGAGATATCAGGATTCCCCATTCATTTAGATAGGACTTGGTTTTCTTTGAGCTGAGGCGTTGCAAATATGGCAGCCAAGTGAACGGGCTTTCCTTGAAAGGGACTTTGGTAACAGCTCACTTTTGCATTTTTATCCATAATTTGGCAATATTAGAGTTTCATTGTAAATGACAACGTTAAAAATAAAAAACTGAATTGTAAAAAAACAAGGCTGTTTTAATGCAGTCTTATATAATAATAAATTGTATTTTAAAAATTAAAAACAGCCACATAAATGTGAACGAAGCTGAAAAAACATCAAAACTGTCATCTGGTATTATAACAAGAGTGTTATGAATAACGAAATGTTAGTATGTACCCATGTGAATCGAGTATTTCCTGATATCTGTTCGCTCTCTCTGCTCCACAGAAGGATCAGTTTCTTCTGTATTCCCACTACATCCGGATGAGACCTGAGCCGGACGCTCTGCTCATCAGTCAGGCTGCTGACTTCTTCAGGGTGAGAAAAGTTTCATTTAATTGATTATGTCATCAGAGCACACACAGGAGAGGTACAGCATAGCCGTGTCCACATGACACTTTCATGTATGAAACAGGGCCTCAATGCCTTCTACTTTACCCCCCGCAAAAACAAATCGTACTACAAAAGCAAATGTGTGCCTCTACTGCTTTATATACTAATCAAAGGCCAGTTTATAACCCTGTCTAAAAAAAGCATACTTACTTTTAAAATCAGTACTTAATACAGATTTAATTACTTTAAAAGAATATGCTGCTAAACATAAAATAAAAGAATACTGTAAGTGTGAACTGAATGTAGAACTCAGTGTAAATGTACATCAAATGCAATCAGCTGAACTTTAAGTAGGAAGTAGGACTCTTACCTTAGTAGCACAGTTTATTTATTACTTCTTATTGTTTTGAAATATGGTTAAAGTGCACTGTTGCATGTATGCATTTATGCTAAACTACAAAATACTGTAATTTAAATGAAAACCTATATGAAACCTTAATCCGAACCCTAACCATATAGTAAGTACATGTAGTTAATTAATATTACTCAGTACTTAACTGTATAATTACACTGTAACAAGGATACCTTAAAATAAAATTTTACTTAAAATGTTCAATGCGACAATATTAAAAAGGTTGCTTTTTAAAAGTGTATGTAAGTGTTTTAAGAGATTGTTATGAAAGTTTCTCATTAAGTCACTTAAGTGAAATTTTATTTCATTAATCTTACATTATCTATAATGTATTTCAGTGGCGGCTGCTGGTCTTTCAAAGAGGGGAAGCTCATTTTCGGGCAACATCATAAAAATGTACCATTTATTTATACGTAAATTCTGCCCAACATTCCTTTTCAAGATAATGCTCTAGCCTACTTTATGTATGAATGAATGAATGAATGAATGAACAAACGATCTAAAAAAAGATATTAAACTCGAAATATGGGAATTAGGTTGAACTGAAACAAGGAATGTGGTGTATAATTGTGTGAAATGTATGATGCAAATTGACTAGCAATTTCACCAAGCAAATACCAAGAAATAGGTTGCAGTAGTTTGTCTTTCGACTACACTTGCAAAATCCGCGATGGGACTGAGCTCGAATAGCTTCAGCGTCAGCGACTTTTATAGTACAAAATCGCTGTCAATCAAAAGGAGATGCAGTCTTTCGACAGACCCTCCAATCATCACGCAGAAGCCCAGAGTTCAGGCCAGCCCACTCCTCCATTCACCCCCAGAGACGCTGAGCGTCCGTGGGCGGGACATAATCGCAGCATTATCCAATGACCATCTAGTATCGAAGAACTGAAAAAAACTGTTCAAATCAGCCCCATTGAAGTCAATGGACGCTAGGCTTCAACAGGGAAGTGCACTGACGCTACGGGAATGTAGGAGAAGCCGAACAGCTATATGTAGCTGATTCTGAACCAACTCGTCTTCGAGATGAACGTGTTCGAACGCATTTTAATTTTAACACAATAGTACATATTTGACCATTAATTGTTTGACATTATAGGGGAAGCCGAGCTTCCCTTGCAGTCTTAAAGAAATCCCCACTGATGTATTTAGATTACTGTCAGCTGTAAGCTGATCTGTCCATTCTTGTCTCTGTGTACTGTAGAAGCGTTTATGTTGCATTACTGTCTTTGTCCACAGGGGAGCAAATGTGTTTTTGACATCTGTGCCATATTTTTAGATGTGGGAAATAATGAGCTGTTTATTTAATCATTATCTCTCTCTCTCTTGCATTCATTCACTCTTTCTCTCTCTCTCTCTCTCTCTCTCTCATCTCTCTCTCTCTCTCTCTCTCTCTCACTCACTCTCACTCTCTCTCTCATTCTCTCTCACTCTCTAACTCTCTCTCACTCTCTCACTCTCTCTCTCTCTCTCACTCTCTCTCTCTCTCACTCTCTCTCTCATTCTCTCTCACTCTCTCACTCTCTCACTCACTCTCTCACTCTCTCTCGCTCGCTCCAGTCGAAGCTGTCCTCCTCTCTTGTTCCCGCTCCTCCGTTTCCTCAGTGTCTCTCCACTCCCGTTCAGAGACTGGAGCAGTACTGCCAGACACTGGAGGAACTGGGCGGTCTCAACCCCACCTCTGACTCCGCCCTCTCCATCATAAAACACGCCCAGCGACACGGAGAGGATCTGCGAGCCAGTGATCTCATCACAGGGTGTCCGGTATGAACTCAAATACCACATTCACTCACAGCACAGTCTACTCTACAGTCTGTCTTTGTGAGGTCACGTGACCACTGCACTGCCGCCACCTGGTGGTCAAAACGAAAATAACAGATTGAGATTTATGCTATTTAAAGGGTCAAGCATTCACAACATAATACTGATAATTATCATGAAATCAAATGCGTTTTTATGGATTGTACATGCAATAATTGAACATTTTAAGATGTTTCTAAGCTGCTGGTCTGTAATTATGAAACTTTCACTTTATGGACAAAAACAATTGAAACATTCTTCTAAATATACTGTGTTCCTGTAAAGTGTTTGTATTGCTAACTAAAACTATTACAAATATTTGTTAATTCAACATTAAGTTTAAATAAAATATAAATCCCTGAAAATGTTAAACTTCAAATTTGTAAATTGTGCCTTCAAAGAGAAATAAACCAAGTTTAAGCTAGAGTATTAAATATATTACTAAAACTTAAAGTGAAATGGAAAATGGAAATAAATTGTTTAAAAAGAGAATTCAAGAAATCAATCTAATAATATATATGTAATCATATAATTATACTAAATGGTGCCAACAACACCTTGATTGCAGGTTTTTGATTTCTAACACCTATACCAGCAAAAAATATGTGCCTTGGATAAAAGCATTTGCCAAATGCACAAATAACTGTGTGTGATATCACTGTTTTAATAATGTGCCATGCATATCTGTTAATGTTTCAAAAAATGTGGTTTCATGATCCTTTCAAAACAGGGTTTTATTATTTTATTTAGTGATGTAAAGTACACTTATCACAGGTCCAGGTCGTGCTCACATGCACAGTGGAACATGAGTGGTTTTAACCTAGTCAAGATCCAGAATCAACACACATGCACACACACACACACACACACACACACACACACACACACACACACACACACACACACACACACACACAACAATGTGTTTTGATGAGTGAATAAAAAAAACTTTGATGAGTTTGCACCAATTTTATTAGTATTTATTAGATGCCTAAATTCTTCTTTTCTCTGCAGTTCTGTTTGGTAACCCTAAAGTCACAGAAATGGCATGCTTCACCTTTAGTGAAGGTTTATTTGATTCAGGGTGGATGTGATCATAAAACATAAATAAATAAATAAATAAATAAAATGATATATAATGTAAACAATATAATGTAAACAATGAACAGTGAAATAATTGATGCATCCCTCGTATCATATTGAATTACAAAACAGAAATTAGATGTTGACATGACGCTCTTCTGTGTGTGTGTGTGTGCGTGTGTGCGTGCATGCGTGCATGTGTGTGTGTGTGCTTGCGTGTGTGTGTGTGCGTGCGTGCGTGCTTGCGTGCCTGTGTGTGTGTGTGATCCCTCGTCTGGTCAGAGCGTGTAGATGTGTGTTGCGTCTTGCGTGTGTGTGTGTGTGTGCGGTGGTGCTTGCGTGCGTGATGGTGCTGGTGTGTGTGTGTGCTTGCGTGCTGTGTGTGTGTGTGTCAGTCTTCGTGCCAGAGGTGGCAGATCCCGTGGCAGAGCGTGGAGCTGTGTGTAGCGGTGTTGGGGGCCGACGGAAGAAAGCGGGAGTCAGAAACGTCTTCCTCTATCAGAACTATGTCATCTTCACCAAACACAAAACACCCAACCCTGGATGCAGTGTGTACAGCTTCAAACACAGCATTAAGGTACATCACACACACACACACACACATGCTAAAGACACACACTGCCTGCTATTTGTTAAAAACAAAATAACTACAGGTTGCACAATGAGACAAAAAAGCTCTTTTGTTGATGTTGTGAGACTAATTGTATTCACTGTTCACTTGTAGTCTACTTCAGAGATAAGATAGATGATATGTGACCCTGGACCACAAAACCAGTCATAGGTGTACATTTTCTGAAATTGAGATGTATACATCATCTGAAAGCTGAATAAATGAGCTTTCCATTGATGTACGGTTGGTTAGGATATGCCGAGATACAACCATTTGAAAATCTGGAATCTCAAATGTATTTATAAATCACTTTAAAACAACCTTAGTTTACCAAAGTGCTGTACACAGTTACATTGACCCAATCACACGATAAATAAACACGTCTTTGGAAAAACACAGTCATAAAACATTGAAAGCATGGGGAAAACGATATGTTTTTAAGAGACTTTTAAACTCAGACACTGAATGAACTGTTCTGATATATCAATAGATATTATTATCTATAGATTATCTATAGATAACGCACATTGTTCCATAGTTTGGAGCCAGCAACAGCAAAGGCTCTGTCACCCTACATTTCAATCTATCTCTGGGAACCAAAGCAGATGATTAATCTGTGATCTGAGTGATCTAGCTGGATTGTGTACAGCAATCAACTCCGAGAGATATGGAGGAGCAAGGTCACAAGCTAAACAAATCTAAATATCTAGAAAACGGCCTTTAAAGTTGTCCCAATGAAGTCCTTAATAATGCATATTATTAATCAAAAATGAAGTTGTGATATATTTACAGTAGGAAATATACAAAATATCTTCATGAAAACATAATCTTTACTTAATATAAAGATTAATAGAAGTAAATATGAAATTGCATATAAATATGTACTTAAGTCCTACTTAAGTGAGTCAAAAACATTAAAGTTAAGAGAAACTGCTTTTAATATAAATGTAAAATTTCAATAAATTTTCATTTATTAGCAATTAATGGCAAAAAATTACATTCAGTTAACACTTGAGTGTATCTTTA
>CM049819.1:47768967-47786467 GCA_027422435.1 Schizopygopsis pylzovi | reverse complement strand
ACATACTGGACTGAAGCAGCTCAGCTTTACTTTAATCAGAGAGATCCGAATCTGATCACCGGGATCTTTTGATGAACGTTTATTTCTTCCTCTCGATCATCATTGTATTACAGTGCACTATATGCTTTGATCATCAAACTAAGCATTTCAATCTCATCTTAATAAGACATTATTGGAGATATAACTCTGTGTATCTGCTATACTGTTATAAAGATCTCATTCATTTACATTGCAGGCATCAGAATTGCATCATATTAATATCAGCTTAAATTGAGCTTTTTTCTTCTTCTTCCATATTCTCACTATATTATATTATATGATCCTGATGTATCAAATATGACGCTCAACAAATAATACATATCAAACTTTATTTTAGATGTATTTTCTGACTATAGTTTCATTTCAGGTGTAAACAATGTATTTTCTGTGTAAGGTACGTGTGTTCTGCTCATAATAGCATTACTTTCTGTCTCTTCCTCAGACTCGACAGTGCTGTTTCTTTAATCAAAAACTCATATTTCTGACTGGGTCAACTGGACACAAACTGGATCACGAGACGCACACGGCCGTGTAAATACAGTATTACAGGAGACCGTACAGGAGGATTTTACTATCAGTTGCTCTTGATACTTGACTTTCAGGTAGTGAATCAAAGTTGATTCAGCGTCTCAGGCTGCAAAAGATGACATTAAAGTCAACATGAAATCAAAATGACTGAAAATCGATTCATTTTTAGGCCATCCGAGATTAGGATGAGTTTGTTTCTTCATCAGATTTGGAGAAATGTCTCAGCAATGGATGCTCTGCAGTGAATGGGTGCCGTCAGAATGAGAGTCTGATAAAAACATCACAATAATCCACACCACTCCAGTCCATCAGTTATCATCTGGAGAAGACAAAAGCTGAAACAAATCCATCTTTAAGATGTTTTTAACTAAAATACGAGTCCATAATCCATAATAATGGCCATCTCTTACATCAGAAGTTTTGGCTTGTAAACGGGGCTTGATCTGTGCAGATTTCTCTCCTGATTCAGACATGATGATTTATTCTCCAGATGTTAGCTGATGGACTGGAGCGGTGTGGATTATTGTGATGTTTTATCAGACTGTCATTCTGACGGCACCCATTCACTGCAGAGCATCCGTTGCTGAGGCACTGATGCAATGATCAATTTCTCCAAATCTGACGAGGAAACAAACTCATCTACATCTCGGATGACCTGAGGATGAGCACATTTTCAGCTAATTTACATTTTGGGTGAACTATTCCTTTAATACACTTTACTTGTGCATTGAATATTTTATGTACAGTGTACCAAAGAATTTTTTTTATAATGTCTTATCAGAATGTAATAACTTTCTTCACCTCTGAAATATATTCCAAACTGAAAACAATAACAAAGAGTAGAGCAATGATCTGAATGTTTAAATGGGGAACATGGCGATACTCTGGAGGTCAACTTGAGATTTGATGTTGACTTTAAGGTCAGTATTTAAGTCCGAGTGAACTTTCATCATTGCAAATGTGGATCAAATCCAAACCAAAGACACGTTTTGCAAGATTATGCCAAATGCAAACTCTCAAAATATTAAAAGTAGCAAGGATTCTGTCAGTGCAGCTTATTTCAAGTGGCATAAGATAAATGCTTTAACAGATTTTGTATATCACACTCCGGTCGAGGACACATCTGGTATTTCGGCCCATCTTCATCTCAGTGTATTGAAAGGAAAGGGAAGGTCTAGTTTAGTTAAGCACCAGCTGTCTTTTATTGCCCGGCCGATCCCAAAGCCAAATCCAGACCTGCGTTTCAAAAGAGAGCTGCTATGCATGTGTGTTATGCTTTATGAGTTATGTAATTATTTAACCCCGCCCTCAGCTGCACAGTCTTAAAGAGTATTAGATGCTGGAATGCTATTCTACTCAAAGGTTCAACCGCGTAAAAACTGACTTCAGCAACTGTAATCCACTCTTGTATTTATGAGGTCTGACTCTGGAAAATCCTCCTTTATAAGCTCTGTTTGTACGTCAAGTCATACGTCTTGTTGCATATTTTAGATGATGGAAACTCTGTGCTTCTGAGCATGTCTTCTACTGATGAGACAACAGCCAGAGGTTTTATTCTGTCCAGCTGTGTATTGAGCTTGAAAAATCCCAAATAAGATCTGTTTGTACACGTTAGGATCAGTCCACAGCGTGTGTGGTGTAACCTTTGATTACCTCTTCTATATCTGATTACAACGTACAGTGAGGCTCTTACATTGGAAGTGAGGAGGATTTTAAAAGCAACATTTTGAAGTTCATAATTGTATAAAAGTACTTACAGTACATTAATCCTTCTGTTCAAACGTGTGCTAAGTTCAAGCGGTAAAGTTGTTTAAATCACTTTCACAGCCATGTTAAACTATCTACTTCTAAATTATCATTGCAAAACAAAAAATGGAAAATTGGATAAACTTTAAACAGAAGGTTAGAAAGTAGACTACACTCATGTTAAAACATGTTTATATCCTGAAATGGTGAGTATTTTAATGTTTACAACTTAGCAGCATTTACTTCCATCGTAAGTCCCTTGAGGAAAAGAAGTCAAATACATATTCAGGAATATAGGTCAATTTGTCAAAAAAAGTGCCGTTTTTAAATTAGGTAGAAGTTTTTTAAAATATATTTCAGTTTTACTGACGTTTTACTTAAGTGAGTCAAAAAAGCACTTACAATTATGAGTCAAAATTATGAGATACTGCTCATAATTGAGAAAAAAGTTTAAATGTAATGGTAAAAGTATGAAGATAAAATGCAAGTCTAAAGTCCTAATTTATATATAAAAAAGTTGAATTTATGAGATAAAAGTCAAAAGTATGAGGAAAAATTGAGTCCCAATTATGAGATAAAAAGTTGAAATCATGTCAAAAAGTAAAAAATTACTCTTATTATGGCTCATAATGAGAAAAAAGTCAAGTGTGTGTGTATATATATATATATTATACCTACTTGTGGCCCTTTATCTCAAGATTTCAACTTGTTGTCATGATTTCAACTGTATATATATTGTTGCTTGACCTTGACTTGTACTCTGAATATTCATTTAATAGTAGTAACACGGTTTAAGAAGAGATTATACTCCTGGGGAAAAGAAGACGTTTCAGAAAAGATCTCAATAACGTCTCTCACTCCGCTCAGATTAGACTCGACACAAACGTGTGCATCGAAAGATATATTCAGAAATAAAACGCAGCTGAGAACTGCAGAAGAGCACCCTCTGAGCAACAGAGCTGTGCTGTGTTAGTAGAAATGGGAAGTTGTGTAGTTTCTTCAATAATTAAGCAGTTCAGAGGACGAACCCGTTTCTGAGAAAGACGGAGCACTTAGAGAGGAGAGTAGGACTGAAGCGCGGTCGACCCCAAACCTGTGCGAGTGTGGGAGGAATGCACTGTATCTACAGCACCAAACCCACATTCAGGCCAAAAATACTCTCCCAAACCAGAAATACCTTGGCGTGATTCATGGGTTTGATTGCAAACAGAGAAACAAGCTGTCTTTATAAGCCTCGTCATGGATTCATGTTTACATTTCTGAACGCTTTAAATTGCATGCTCCTTTTTTCACTCTGTAACTGTTTAATTGTCTTTGTGGGAATATTAAACGAACAGAACCAAGTCGTTACCCCCTTTTTTCCCTCCCCGCAGCCATTTTAGAGCCTGATGACATTTAGTGCATATGAGCGCATTATGGGATGCGCGCTTGACAACATTACTGACACGCTGAAAATGGCAGCCACTCAGTGACCAGCAGAAGGCATGGCATTTTTGAAAGGGGGAAAAAAAGAGATGAAAAGAGCGTGCAGGACAGAAAGAAAAAGAGAGAGAGAGAGAGAGAGAGAGAGAGAGAGATGCCAAAGACAGTAGATGGTATGATGGGAAATGAAGGAGGGACAGACGGAGAGGCACAGAGAGGGGAGAACATGAGCGAAAGAATGAGATAGACGAGTGAAGGGGGGGGGGGCAGACGCAGTGAGTGTGAGAAAGGTATGGCTGAGGGCAGAGAAGTTTTTTGTCTTGATAGAAATGTGAAGAGAGCGAGAGAATGGGTTTAAAGGGGGGGGGGTTGAGAGAGAGATAGTGTGAGGATTAGAGAGAGAGAGAGGGGGGGGGGGGGTGTTGACGAGGCAGCGAGACTCGGGCGAACAAAGAGAACGTGGAGAGAATGAGTTGGGTGAAACATCAAAGGGATTTTTCGGCCGTGTTACCGGGACAACAGACATTTGCATGCGATTAGCTTTTTACATCATATTAAGGAGGGATGGGGCGAGCGAGGGGAAGCGCACATCATAAAGAGAGAGAGAGAGAGAAATACCGGTCGGTCACTCACACTGACTTATGTGCTGACAAGCAGCCATTTGTCTCGAAGATCACACCTCTCTCACGCATGCAGTACATGTGCTATCTGAAAACATGCCTTCATTACAATTAACAGATATTATAGAGTCATTTGTCACGAGCAGGACCTGACGAGAGCTGCTGTGTTCACAGAAGCAGGTTCGGATCTGGCCTGCGTCATGCCTCACTCGGTCCTTTCGTTTCTGCATTGTATTATACCATATCTACACGACCATTCAACAGTTTCAACTTAAAATAAAGTATCTTCAGCTTTGCCAAGGCTGCATTTATTTGATCAACAATACAGTAAAAATATTATACTCAATAGTCAAATGTAATGTATTCCCGTGATGAATTTTCTGCAGCTAGTACTCGTCTTTATTGTCACATCCACAAAAGCATAAAAAGAGGGAATGTTATGACAAACAAAGAGGACATGATTACTGTCACGCTCGCAGCAGTATATAAGCTTATTTACACCACATACGGATATTAGTAAAATAGCATGCTGTGGTAAATATTCAATTATAAAAATGTCAAAAGATAGAAAGTCGAAATTATAAAAACTGAAATTATTGGATTAAAAAGTCATATGACAAATAGTTGAAATTATGAAATAAAAGTTAAATTAAGAGATACTTAAGTCATAGTTATGAGACTTAAAAAAAATCATAATGAAATACAATTTAAAATTACACATTAACATTATGAGATACTAAGTCAACATTATGAGATAAGTTGTAATAACAAAAATGTGAAATGAGATAAGTCATAATTAGTCATGAAATAAAAACTCGAATTTATGCCTGTCAATGTTATGAAATACTAAATTATTTTTATTTAGTTTTAATAGACTTAGGGGTGCATTCAATACATACAAGTCAAAACATACATATATGACCATAAGATACACTTATACAGCTATATTAACACTGCAGAGTACAGCGAGAAAATAAACTCTCAAACGCTGGACACCAAACATCTCATTTATTAATTTATCCACACCTTTATATGCGTTCATTCATGTTTCAAATTCATTTCAAAGACGGCTCCATATTTCTTCAAAAGTACTATTTTGTTCCTAAGTGAGGCAGTCATTAATGTATCTATTAATAGATTGAACCGTTGGGTAATAGATGTTTCCAGGGAAGGATATAACTTAAATACTAAGTTATTAGATTAAAAGTTCAAATGACAAGCTGACATTGAGATGAAAAGTTCAAATCATGGCATAGAGTCGAAATTATGAGATAAAAGTCATACATGACTCATAATGAGACAAAAGGTCAACATTATGAGATACTAAAGTTAAAATCATGACACAATGTTGAATTGAGTCATGATGACTCATAATGAGATACAAATTCAACATTATGACAGTCAACATTTTGACATGCTAAGTCATAATTATGATAAATCATGACAAAGTTGAAATAATAAAAGTCAATGGTAAAATATTAAGACTGTCGTGATCTCATTATGACAGTTAAATGTATGAGAAAGTTATAATTATGACACAAAAATTTAATTTAATCATCTCACAATTATCTAATTTATTTATTTAATATATGATGTTTTATTAACAAGGTTCGGGAGGAGCACGATCAGATAATCAACCGATTTGGCACAGGTGCAACTCGTTTAGCTAACCATCCTAATGAGCACAACGCGTACATGTATAAATAGATACAGCCTGCCTACCTCTGTCCAGTGACAGTTTTCCAGCAGTGACAGTTTTCCAGCATTCCAGCTTTCTCTCGTCTGCCAGAAAATGTCCGATCTCGAGTCGTTTTCATCCGACAACGAACCCGACACTCCATCTCAAGCCACCCGCTCCAAGGCACGGCTTGGTCAAGCCTCCGGCTCCAAGGCACCTCCTCCGGCAGGCTCCAAAGCGCTTCCTCCTCGGCCAGGCTCCACCGCCGAGCCCCAGGCTTCAGCGCGCGGGCGGAGGCCCACAAGGCCAGCTACTCCCTCTCCTAAACCACGAAGTCTTCGTCCTCCTCCACCATCAAGACAGCCATTACAATCCCCATCATCTTCATACGCTTCAGCTTCACCATCCATCCCTCCTATCGGGAAATGGACCGTCGCGGGATTGAGACAAGCATTGTCAAACTCCGACGTTAAGTTCTCCCGGAAGACGAGCAAAGCTCAGCTCTTCGATCTCTTCGTCTCTCTGGGGAAAACCAACTCATCCACCTCAAAAAAGGTATCCAAAGCCCGCAAGCCAATAAACTATCATGTCTCTCCAACTTCGTCTTCCAGATCAAGTTCCAGCTCCCCGCGAGCGCCAAGACGCAGCAGGCCGTCAGCAAGCCTGGGCCGCGCCCCAGACTCGGCCGTTCCTCGCACAGCGCCGCCCCCCTCTCCTTCTCAACCATCCACCGCGGCACCCCCAGCCACTGCGTCACGCGCAGCTCCGCACACGGGTATAACTTTCCAATCTCCTATTCTTCCCACTCCCTTCCTTCTTCCCTCGGCCGCAGACGCTAGCGTGAGGCTGCCTCCGCTAGCCGCTCAAGCCCAGCCCCCTTACTATCACCCTCCCGCTTCTCCTTTTTCCCACCAATGGCCAGCAGCCCCCGCGGCAGACGTCCATGCGGGGAACCACCAGCCAGCAACACAGTCTCACTGGCTCCCTCCCTCTTTTCTTCCCACTTCTCTCTATGGGCTCCCCGAAACATCAGGGGCCGATCCGTGCGTGAGGCTGCCTCCGCAAACGGTTACTGCCCCCCTCTATCTTCCTTCCAACCCTTCTATCCCATCTAAACCACAGTTCACTTTATTCACAGCAGTCCCCCTACCTACCCCGTCAAACGCTGCTGCCCTGGAACCACCTCCCGTACCCAACACCATCAAAACCCAGATCCTCGCAGGTATGGACATCGATCTCTCATCTCTCCTCTCTCTGCTACCGCCCGCCGAAACCCACCGTCAAATCGATTGCGGAGATTTTTCGGTCACCCTGAAAAATCCAACTCCCAATTCATCCCGCCCCCTCACATTTTCCGAATTCACCATAGCTTTCGGCCGCTACACGGAGACAGTTTGCTCGGTTTTTCCCCATAGACGGCGCAAACTCAATGACTATCTAGCAATAGTTGCGGAGCTCGCGCTATCTTATGGCGGAGCCCATTTTTACACGTACCATAAATTATTCTCAGCCAAATGTGCGGTACGTGTTTCTCAGTGGAATCAGTGCCCCTATTGGGGCGCACTAGACTCTGATCTCCACAATAGAGTATTTTTCAGTTGTCCCAATATTTCGTGCGCCGTCTGCAGGTCAGTAGCTCACTCAACCATCTCATGCCCCCAAGTTAATCCTGCCATAATACCCTGCCCAGAACCGACGCAAGCTAAATCCACCAGCTACGTACCCCGCTCTACAACCACAAATCCTCCTCTGGATCCCAAGAGAGAATCCATCCCATTCTCCGGTAACCAGCAGGTATGCGGCAACTTTAACAGAGGCAGATGCACTAGACAGCTGTGCAAATATCTCCACGTCTGCAGCTATTGCGGCGGGGCCCATGCCCGCATAGTCTGTCCTGTCTCAAAAGCCACCAATAAAAAATCCAGAAACTACTTATCGACTCCAGTCAATATTTCTCGTCTTTCCTCTGAACTTTCACATCACCCAGACACTAACTTCACCAGCTATCTGTTGTCTGGCCTCAAACAGGGCTTTAATCCCGGCACTACATGCCCGCTCTCACACAACATCATCAGCAATAATCTCCAATCCGCACTCGCAGAGCCAGACACAGTAGATAATCTAATCAAAAAAGAAGTCGAGTCAGGTTTCATGATCGGACCCTTCAATACTCCACCGTTTGAGACTTTTCGCATCAGTCCTATCGGAGTGGCTACCAGGAAATTTTCGGGGAAAAAACGCTTAATAATCGATCTATCAGCTCCACACAATTCCCCGTTCTCTAGCATAAACAGCCTCATACCTCTCGAGGAATATTCTCTACACTACCACGATATAGACCAAGCGATCACCATGATCAAAAATGTAGGTCGCGGCGCGTGGCTGGCAAAAGTAGACATCACTTCTGCTTTCAAAGTGATGCCTATCCACCCAGACTTTTGGCACTTATTCGGGATCCGCTGGCGTGAGAGGTTTTATTTCTCAGTACGCCTAACCTTCGGATGTAGAAGTAGCCCAAAAATTTTCGATATGTTATCAGAGGCAATCTGCTGGATCCTGATTAACAACTATTCAGTGCCTCACCTAATCCACCTGCTCGACGACTTCCTCATCGTATCTCCCCCCGATGCCATCCCAGCCGAAAACATCACGACAGTCCAACGAATTTTCGCGGAGCTCGGAATCCCCATCGCGCAGGAAAAATCTTTAGGTCCTACACAGCTCATCGAATTTCTGGGCATCAACCTGGACTCAGTCAAATTCCAAGCTTCGTTGCCCAAGGAAAAAATCGACAGAATAATCCTAGTGGCTTCCTCCTTCACAGAGGGCCACAATTGCTCCAAACGCGATCTCCTGTCCCTGCTCGGTCACTTTAACTTCGCAATGCGCATAATTCCCCAAGGCCGCCCCTTCATCTCTCACATGCTCGCACTCGCATCCTCCGCACACGCCCTAGACGACCAAATCATCATAAATCAGGCTTCTCACAAGGAGATCAGTTTATGGATCACCTTCCTTAAACAATGGAACGGTCTAACTTTTTTTTACAGCGATCTGGTCCTCCTCCCCGACGACATCCAACTGTTTACCGACGCAGCCCCATCCGTCGGTTTCGGGGGATACTACCAAGGGCGTTGGTTCGCGTCTTCATGGCCCCCCCAGATGCGCGACTCTCCCCAGTCCTCAGCACTGTTCGAACTCTACCCGCTAGTTATCGCCGCCTCGTTATGGGGAAAAAATTGGACATCACGCAGCATCCTGGTGCACTGCGACAACGAAGCGACTGTCCACTGCATTAATAAAGGCCGTTCCCATTCCCTCGCTCTCATGCCACTGCTAAGACGTCTAATCTGGATTTCAGCATGCGATCAATTTATTATAACGGCTAAACACATTCCCGGATCCAAAAATCTAATCGCTGATGCTCTCTCTCGATTTATGTTTCAGAAATTCAGAGCGCTGGCTCCGGAGGCGGACCCATCGCCAACCCCAGTACCTCCCTATTCGCAACTCATATTCCCCTAACCCATCCCCTAAAACCTCTCCTCGATTCGTCTCTCGATTCCATCCTCCAAGCAGTTTCACCCAGAACAATCCAGTCATATCTAACAGCTTGGCGATGTTTCAAAGCATTTCACCTCTCCTACAACCTGCCATTTCCCGATTTTTCTCTCCTGGCAATCACGTCATTTATCTCCTACCTCAATTCCATCAAGAATCTCCAAGCCGGATCCATCAAAGGTTACTTAAGCGGCGTTCAATTTTTCCACAAACTAATTTACGGTTTCCCCTCCTCCGAAATAAATAATTCCCAAACTTCCCTATTAATCAGAGGAATTCAGCGCTCTCAACCGTCTAGCCCAGATTCCAGACAGCCCATAACTCTGGACATCCTCACAAAATGCATCCGAATTCTCCGCACAGGATACCAGTCTATCCACACCGCCCGTACCCTCGATGCCATGTTTCTATTGGCTTTCTTCGGTTTCCTGAGGTGCTCAGAAATCGCTATCACCTCCAAATTCAACCCCGAACTCCATCCGACCATCTCTGCTTTGTCCATAATCGACAGCGAAACTATCGCCTACTTTATCAAACAAAGTAAGACCGACCAAGAAAGGAAAGGCCACTTCATATACATTTTCAACCTCCCATCTCCAATCCAACCCTATCAGGCTCTCTTTTCTTATTTTCAAATCAGGAACGCCCAAGCTACATCCACACTGGACCCCCTCTTCGTCGACGATTCTAACCACCCCGTGACACGATTCTGGTTCCAAAAACACCTAAAACGAATCATCACTCAAGCAGGCTTACCCGCAGGAAACTTTTCCTGCCATTCATTTCGTATCGGAGCAGCAACTACAGCAGCTCAAAAAGGCCTCTCTCAAAATCAGATCCAGACCCTCGGTCGATGGTCATCAGACGCCTTCAAAAGCTACATTAGGTACAACCAACTCCACATAAGGGAAGCACATTTAGCCCTGATCAGTTAGCTCCCTCCATCAGTCGCGTCTCCTTGCTATCCCAGCGTCGGACGGGGCTCCCCTTCCGGTGCAGCAGACCCACGGCTCCCTCCGGTCGCAGTGTTACGCCTCCGTCCGTCACTCCGGGTTGCGCTGCGCGCTTGGTGGCGGACGGGGCTCCCACTCCCGGTGCAGCAGAGCCGCTGGCTCCCTTCGGTTGTAATGGGAGCCCTTCTTCCGACGCGTCAAACCGCGCCTTGCATCAAGTCGCAAGGGGGACTCTCCCCTCCGGTGCAGCAGAGCCGCAGCTCCCTTCGGACGCAGTGAGAGTCCCTCCATCAGTCGCGTCTCTTTGCTTCTTCAGCATCGGACGGGGCTCCCCTTCCGGTGCAGCAGACCCACGGCTCCCTTCGGTCGCAGTGTGATGCCTCCGTCTGTCATTTCGAGTTGCGCTGCGCGCTCGGTGGCGGACGGGGCTCCCACTCCCGGTGCAGCAGAGCCGCTGGCTCCCTTCGGTTGTAATGGGAGCCCTTCTTCCGACGCGTCAAACCGCGCCTTGCATTAAGCCGCAAGGGGGACTCTCCCCTCCGGTGCAGCAGAGCCGCAGCTCCCTTCGGACGCAGTGAGAGTCCCTCCATCAGTCGCATCTCTTTGCTCATTCAGTGTCGGACAGGGGCTCCCCTTCCGGTGCAGCAGACCCACGGCTCCCTTCGGTCGCAGTGTGACGCCTCCGTCTGTCATTTCGAGTTGCGCTGCGTGCTCGGTGGCGGACGGGGCTCTCACTCCCGGTGCAGCAGAGCCGCTGGCTCCCTTCGGTTGTAATGGGAGCCCTTCTTCCGACGCGTCAAACCGCGCCTTGCATTAAGCCGCAAGGGGGACTCTCCCCTCCGGTGCAGCAGAGCCGCAGCTCCCTTCGGACGCAGTGAGAGTCCCTCCATCAGTCGCGTCTCTTTGCCTATTCAGCATCGGACGGGGCTCCCCTTCCGGTGCAGCAGACCCACGGCTCCCTTCGGTCGCAGTGTGACGCCTCCGTCTGTCATTTCGAGTTGCGCTGCGTGCTCGGTGGCGGACGGGGCTCTCACTCCCGGTGCAGCAGAGCCGCTGGCTCCCTTCGGTTGTAATGGGAGCCCTTCTTCCGACGCGTCAAACCGCGCCTTGCATTAAGCCGCAAGGGGGAGTGAGAGTCCCTCCATCAGTCGCATCTCCTTGCATTTTCAGCATCGGACGGGGCTCCCCTTTCGGTGCAGCAGAGCCGCTGGCTCCCTTCGGTTGCATGGGAGCCCTCCATCCGATGAGTCAAACCGCGCCTCGAATATCCTTACCTATTCAGTGTCGGACGGGGCTCTCCCTTCTGGTGAAGCAGAGCCTCAGCTCCCTTCGGTCGCAGCGCGTGAGCCCCACATTTGTCGTTGGAGTCATGCTGCGTACTCGGCGACGGACGGGACTCTCCCTTCCGGTGCAGCAGAGCCGCAGCTCCCTTCGGACGCAGCGAGAGTCCCTCATTTGATACCTGCCGTCGTGCTCCTCTTCTAGCGGCACGTAGGGCTCGCCAGTCCGCCGCCGCAGCTCCCGCCGAGCACTGCACGAGCTCACCGGTCGCCCTGCCTCCTTTTCATTTGCAAATTTTAATCCATATCTCTCCACAGCATGCATATTTTGGGGGGCAATTAACCTTTGCTCTCTGGCTGCTGTCCCATGCCTCAAGCTTCTTTTGGGGAGTTCTCTGGGTTCGGGCCATGTTCCGGGCTCGGAGCCCTCCCCCAGGACAGCAAGCCAAATATGCCTACTACTGCTATCAGATTAAATGTAAGGGTGAACTCGTGAAATGATGTTTTATTAACAAGGTTCGGGAGGAGCACGATCAGATAATCAACCGATTTGGCACAGGTGCAACTCGTTTAGCTAACCATCCTAATGAGCACAACGCGTACATGTATAAATAGATACAGCCTGCCTACCTCTGTCCAGTGACAGTTTTCCAGCATCCCTCCTCCACCCCAACTCCTCACCCCTAATCTATTTCATCCCTCATCAGGGACGGGGGAGTTCTCTGGGTTCGGGCCATGTTCCGGGCTCGGAGCCCTCCCCCAGGACAGCAAGCCAAATATGCCTACTACTGCTATCAGATTAAATGTAAGGGTGAACTCGTGAACTCATAATTGCTGAGATATTATTCATAATTGATCATATGTATTGTTTATATCACAATTATGATAAATTAAAATAGATAAGCATGACTGATAATTCCATGTGAAACAGGCTTTCTTAGAAACACTTTTGTAGTAGAGTTAACTTTGTTTTGTTTCCCCGTCCAATGTCAGAGTAATATAAAACAAAGTAAGTTTGTGTGTAGAAATGGAAACATGCATAAGTACCGTATGTTTCTGATGTTAATTGTGGAAAGGCATCATCATCATCACAGTCTAGAACGGCTCCGTTCACTGACTTCTAGACCTAGACTGTAACGAGAGGGAGGAGCTTAGAGACCTGGGGCCTGTACCGTGATTGAAGATAAACAAAGTCACAGGATAGGTTTTGAGTTGACAAAATCAAACCACTCCAATCTGGCTTTGTTGGTACCATGAAGCTAATAAACTCAGGCTTGATCCTGAGTTAATGGAGCGCGTGCACATGAATGTGTGACATCATCAGTGAACAGCCAATCACAGAGCACTTCTCGTGAGAGAGCCAGCGAGATCCAAAACTTGACCTGTCCATGAAAGAGGACAAATAAAGGACATGACCTCGCTCTATCAGTGCAGTCACAAGTGAAACCTGTGAAGTTACTTTATATAGTTGATCATATATAGAGACTCAAACATGTAAGGTCACATGTAGCCATTTGTTAATGTTATCTATTGATTCACCACTCATTTATATTACATATATATTAATATTCATTTCAAATAAATGCTTTATAATAACTGTTAAACTAAAAGTGCTTGTGTGTAATGCAGTAATAATAATATAAATCATATTATAATTAATTACTTAAATTATTACTTTTTTAAGATACTTCATAGTGAGCTTTAGTTTGTAGGAAGAGAAACTGGGGTAGTGACTTTTTTTTGTCGCTTTGCTCACATCTGATTGGTCCAATTTCAGTTTGAGAATCTATCCCAGAACATAACCTGTCCCGGAGCAGGTTAGCCTTGGAGTGTAAGTTACTACGGCAATGAACACAGCTAAAAGCCAAGCCACTTTCATGGTACCTAAAACCCAGGATTGGTGCAAACTAAACTGAAACTTACCTGGCTAGCAGCTAATCCAGCTTCATGGTACAGGCCCCAGGAAGAGCTGGATTCAAGTCCAGATGAAGAATTACTGGAAACAGAAGAAGACACAGAGCAACTGAAACAACTAAGAACAACACTAAAGACATTAACCATACAGCCAACAATAAAACAAGACCTGAGCAAGAATACAGAACACACCGGAGCGTATGATGGAAACAGGAAACAGGAAACAAGAACTAAATACAAACTAAAAGTCCATATGTATCAAGATCATTTACATTCAAAATGATATTATCAGCAAATAAATACAGATATGTGATTTACTTGCAATTCAATAAATACAATTTAATAAATTTGATTACATTTTAATTAGTGCTGTCAAACGGTTAATCGCATCCAAAATAAAAGTAGTTTTTACGTAATATATGTGTGTGTTCTGTGTATATTTATCATGTATATGTAAAAACACATTTTATTTGTTTGTTTATTTAACAGCGACGATACACTAGGCATTGTTACACCCAGAACCGATGCCGTGTACATAGAGCGTATAGCATGAAGCTAGTTTACAGCCCTCGTCCCTGCTTATGCTTTTACATCAAATCAAAACAAGCACAATCATCACGAGAAACATCACGAGTACAAATAAACATATGCAGTATATACAGATAAATGTGTGTATGTTGTAGATACTGTCATACCTAAGCCCATATGTAACTTTATACAAAGTCACAAACATAAAATATAAGTCAAGCTGAATACAGAAAGAAAATGTGAACTAAACCAGCCTGAATAAGCCGAAGGTACGTACTCAATGTTCACATTGCTGTAAAGATTTCAGCCATTGTTTCAGCTTTGTAGAGAAAACTGTGAGTCGATTGCAACTTTAAATCAACTGACAGACTACATCGGGGGGAAGGCCATGTATACACTTAAATACTCCAAATTATACTTTTGAAGAATTTGACAATGATGCATTGCATTGCTTTCTGATCCATTACTTGTAAAGTTTGTTTGTATAGTGACATTACAGGCTTAAAGATTGATTGAGAAGCTTGACCTCAAATTATCACACAACAGGTCATATGTGATAATATCATAGCATGCATAAACACGTGAGCTGCTTTAAGAGATAAACACGGTCTTATCATACGAAAACAGTTCAAATGTGTCTTGATAGTCTTACACATGTTCTTAATAGGCCTCAAACTTAAGCTTAGAGTCTACTATAACACCTACAAATTTAAATTCACTAACTTCCTTGACTTCCTTTTGGTCACTTTTGTTTTAAATACATCCAGTGCTTTATTTGTTAATGAAAAACACATTGAAACCGTTTTGCTGTAATTTAAAGTTAAACAGTTACCCTGCAGCCGCTGGGAATCACAGACCAGTTGCCAGGTTAACATTTCTGCAGCCTTTTTCTGTATTTATGTAAAAACATTTATGTTTTTACATAAATAATTGTGCCATCTGCATACATTTGACAACCAACCTCCTGGAAACTTTCAGGTAAATCATTTATATACAAACAGAAGAGCAATGGACCTAATATTGAACCTTGTGGTACACCTAGTTTGCATTTTTGAAGTGATGATGTCACACCATTAATTTTAACACATTGCTGTCTACAATCCATGATTTAATGATTTAAAGCAGTTTAGAGCTTGTTGAGAAAAGTTCATTTGTTTCCATTTATGTATAAGTACTTCATAATTCACAGTATCAAAAACCATTTTAAAGTCTAAAAATCCTGCTCCCACTACTCAGGATGTAAATAAGGATGTATTTATGAAAAATATGTTATGTTATGTTTATATATTAAATATATTTATACTGTATATGCATGTACACATATGTATATATATATATATACAGGTGCTGGTCATATAATTAGAATATCATCAAAAAGTTTATTTTTTTCACTAATTCCATTCAAAAAGTGAAACTTGTATAATGTATACATTCATTACACACAGACTGATATATTTCAAGTGTTTATTTCTTTTAATTTTGATGATTATAAGTGGCAACTAATGAAAACCCCAAATTCAGTATCTCAGAAAATTAGAATATTGTGAAAAGGTTCAATATTGAAGACACCTGGTGCCACACTCTAATCAGCTAATTAACTCAACACACCTGCAAAGGCCTTTAAATGGTCCCTCAGTCTAGTTCTGTAGGCTACACAATCATGGGGAAGACTGCTGACTTGACAGTTGTCCAAAAGACGACCATTGACACCTTGCACAAGGAGGGCAAGACACAAAAGGTCATTGCAAAAGAGGCTGGCTGTTCACAGAGCTCTGTGTCCAAGCACATTAATAGAGAGGCGAAGGGAAGGAAAAGATGTGGTAGAAAAAGTGTACAAGCAATAGGGATAACCGCACCCTGGAGAGGATTGTGAAACAAAACCCATTCAAAAATGTGGGGGAGATTCACAAAGAGTGGACTGCAGCTGGAGTCAGTGCTTCAAGAACCACTACGCACAGACGTATGCAAGACATGGGTTTCAGCTGTCGCATTCCTTGTGTCAAGCCACTCTTGAACAACAGACAGCGTCAGAAGCGTCTCGCCTGGGCTAAAGACAAAAAGGACTGGACTGCTGCTGAGTGGTCCAAAGTTATGTTCTCTGATGAAAGTAAATTTTGCATTTCCTTTGGAAATCAGGGTCCCAGAGTCTGGAGGAAGAGAGGAGAGGCACAGAATCCACGTTGCTTGAGGTCCAGTGTAAAGTTTCCACAGTCAGTGATGGTTTGGGGTGCCATGTCATCTGCTGGTGTTGGTCCACTGTGTTTTCTGAGGTCCAAGGTCAACACAGCCGTATACCAGGAAGTTTTAGAGCACTTCATACTTCCTGCTGCTGACCAACTTTATGGAAATGCAGATTTCATTTTCCAACAGGACTTGGCACCTGCACACAGATGCGATATGCCAGACCCAACAATGCAGAAGAGCTGAAGGCCACTATCAGAGCAACCTGGGCTCTCATAACACCTGAGCAGTGCCACAGACTGATCGACTCCATGCCACGCCGCATTGCTGCAGTAATTCAGGCAAAAGGAGCCCCAACTAAGTATTGAGTGCTGTACATGCTCATACTTTTCATGTTCATACTTTTCAGTTGGCCAAGATTTCTAAAAATCCTTTCTTTGTATTGGTCTTAAGTAATATTCTAATTTTCTGAGATACTGAATTTGGGGTTTTCATTAGTTGTCAGTTATAATCATCAAAATTAAAAGAAATAAACACTTGAAATATATCAGTCTGTGTGGAATGAATGTATACATTATACAAGTTTCACTTTTTGAATGGAATTAGTGAAATAAATCAACTTTTTGAACCAGAATGTGTATTTTGTATGTGATTAATCGCGATTAATAGTTTGACAGCACTAATTTTAATCTATAAACACCATGAGAAATGAAGTCCAAAAGTAAAAAATATAATTCATGATTATTATTTTTATTATTATTAATAATTACATGTTTTGTTGAAAATGGAATTGAAAAAAAATAACATGTATTCCTTATTTGTTTCTGTTTTGCTTTAATCCCAGCTGACATGAACTCCACAAGTCACACTGATGTTTCTCATTTCTTCTAAGTTTAAATGTGTCTGGCTGTGTGCAGCTTATCTGATGGTCACATAGAGATGCACCCGTCTGCGTCTGCATCTGCGGCCTGCTCCGCCTCACTGCCCTCAGTGTACTGCGGCTGGCTGTATTGTGCTGCCGGGCGTCGTCATGGCCTTCGCCACGGTGCT